>VMDO01009892.1:8598-59784 GCA_007922755.1 Pedetes capensis
AAAAAAAAAAAAAAGAAAACCCTCAAGTACATGGATTGACACAGTATCTACAACAATAGGTTAAAACATAAATAAGATTGTGTTCCTGACACAGAATTGGGGAGTGTTTCGTTCTGCTGGACATAGGGTGGCTATGAGTTGGACCTGACTCTATGGCACCTAACAACAAATAACAACCTTCAATAGTTTGATACTTTATAAAGCAAATGTGGATCATTTTCTCTAAATAGTGTTTTCTTTTTGAAGATGTTTAACAGTATTATGAAAAAGTCAAAATACTCTTATCTAGTTAATAAACAGTCATAATACTTGATTACACCATTCAGAGGCCAACACTAGACTTAACAATAAAATGAAGCAAAGCCTATTGACTGAGAAATTGAGTTCTGCTATAGGTGAAATATTGTACAAAACTTTGAAACGACTGAATGGAATTATTATTTTGTCTCCTGTGTTCAGCAACTGATTCAACGGACACATGTCTAAACAGGCACATGAGTAAGTATGGTGTGTATCCTCTGCATAGGACAGAAGAGTATTTTTCAAGGTATTATTTATGGAAACAAAAATGCTCCAGATTGGGTGCAGTGGTGCACTCCTGTAATCCCAGCGACTTGGGAGGCAGAGGAAGGAGGATTGCAAGTTCAAGACCAGAGGCAGTCTGAGTAATTTAGTGAGACTGTCTCAAAAAGTGAAAAAAAATGGGCTGGGGGTGCAGCTCAGTAGTACAGCATTTGCAAAGCATGCAAGTGTGAGGCCCTGGGTTCAATCCCCAGTACCACAAACAAAACAAAACAAAACAAAACAAATCTCCAGATCTTCAAGCAGTACATAAATCTTTACTGGAAACAATGCTCTCAATCTTTTGAATAGGAGGGGTAAGGCAGACATAAAAATACTTATAGGTCTACTGTACTATCTTGACAGGAGTTTGAAACTGATTGAAAAAAGTAGATTAGCAAAGTAAGGAGTCTGATGAATTCAGGTACTTTCTCAAAGGCAACTTCTTAAAATTCCCTGTTTCCCCTTCCTGCTTCATTTTTCTCCAGAGCATATTATGTCATTATTTTCTTTCTCATTTATGAAAATGCAAACTCCACGAGATACGGATTTTTATCTTTCCAATTGCTTGCTACTAGACTCCCAGCTCTTAATATAGTGTCTAGAATACAGTAGGCATTAAAGAAATACATGATCAATGAATGAATTACACAAGTAGGAACCAAATGTTTCATCAGTAAAGTGGTAATCAAGGATCTAAAGGAACTGATGTCCTACTGGTAAATACCTGAAAGCTCCTGCTTTAGTATTAATAAATTAATAGGATTGTCTGCCTTCTATATTTACCAGAATTGTTATAATTAAAAGCTTTGGGAACTATAAAAATCTTGTTATACAAATGTAGTATTAGTATTATTTTACCACATATCCTTTTGCTTCTACAATTGAAATGCACACATTCATTAACAGTATTTTAATATTTTCAATTAAAATAAAATTTAGAATGACCATGAAGTAATAAATATTCTGTTCCAAGTTTCTGTTTTATAGAAGCAAAAATATGAAATTTCCCTTTTTAAAAGTTTGATAGAAAAAACTTCAGTGAGAAAGTAGCACAGTTGGCCTGAAAATTTGATGCTATAGACAAACTACTGTTTGTACATGTGGTTGAGTAAGTAAGGGTAATAGCACACCCTTCTTCTATTTCTTCTATTAACTCTGTATTTTAAGATATTTTATTTCTCAATGGCAGTTATCTGATTGCAATTCATGTTTGTACTTTTTATGTAGAGACAATATAAATCTTTTTTCAAAAATGATGTTCAGCTTGGGAAATTGACATGTTTCTTATTAAAACAGAAATCTGAAATATCAGTTAACTTGTGCAGTCGGTGCAGACAAATGTTATCACTTTCATTGTTGTTGTTGTTAGGTGCCGTCGAGTTGTGTCCAACTCATAGTGACCCTCATAGGGTTTTCAATGGCAGATTGTTTCAGGATTGCCTTGGGAGTGGATTACCACGTCCTTCTCCCATTTTTCGGTGCTGGGAATTGAACTTGGAACCTCAGAGACTGCAGAGCAGTGCTCTACCAACTGAGCTAAATCCCAGCCCATCACTTTCATTAGGCTTTCCAAAATGTTAAAAGTTGTTTAAAAACCCATATAATTGATTTTAAGGAGCCCTGGGGTTTCATGCACTTTCAATAATGCATGATCTCTTTTACATTATAATAAATATACTTTATGAATGTCTTCCTTGATTCTTCCATCAGATTTAATTCTTTCTATTATTTTGTATATCCAGTGCTCCCTTGTAGCAATTTTCATGTGCTTTGTATTGTCTCCAGCTTTGTGTATGTTGTGGCTTAACAGTCACATTTAAGTTTGTATTGCCATGAGACCTGAATCATAAATCTCTATTGGTTAATTTTGATCACATTTTTTCTTTAAACAAATATTTTACTTTATTCCATATATGAGGCAATAACTTCCTATTAATTTTTTCACCTGTAGAAGCTCGGTGTGTGTGTGTGTGTGTGTGTGTGTGTGTGTGTGTGTGTGTGTGTGTGTCTGTGTGTGTAGAGAGAGAGAGAGGGAGGGGAGACAGAAAGACAGAGTGAGAACATGAGAGATTACGTGCAGTTATCTTTTTGGCTGAAGAAAATGCACATGAAGGAGTTCGAAACTATTAACCCACAGATAAATATAATTTCAATAGATCTTATCCTATTCAAGCATTTCTTCTTGATCTGAGCCCCTTACCTCATCCTTCCTGACTGCGAGAGGGGCAAGGACTCACCGAGGATGCGGAGAGCTCAGCCTCTGGCCTCATGAGCAGCACACTTTGGTCCACGGCCCGCAGGGCACAGAGGGACTGAGGAGAGGCTGTGACTCGCAGGTGGGTGTGTGAGGCTGGTAGAGTTTGTGTTGGGTTGAAATTCAAGTGTACCTGTGAAATTGGGGAGAAAATCAGTGAAATAAATTTCTAGATTTAACCATGTATTCACCTGCATTTCCTGAGTGTTCCTCACATTTATTGCATAACAAGACATTGCCTTACTGATGGCTGGCATTATGCCAGTAATGAGGTTTCTCATCCTCTGCACTTTGCTTTGATTCTAAAGATTTAATTGAGCCACTGTAACTTTTCTTTCCTGCAGCCATACCACTGTGGTGTCTGATCCCATCGGATCTCAGAAGCTAAGCAGGGTCAGACCTGGTTAGTACTTGGATGGGAGACTGCCTGGGAACACTAGGTGCTGTAGGCTTGGGAGACGGACCCGGCAACCCACTCCCAAAAAACATTCTGCCATTGAAAACACTATGAACAGCAGAGAAACACTGACAATAGTGTTTTGTCTGCTACATGTAGGGTAGCTATGAGTCAGACACTGGCTCCACAGCACCTAACAACAACAACAACAACAACAACAACAACAACAACAATTATTTCTAATTATTATTATAAATTACTTATTTTGAAGTATCTTTTTTTCCCCTTTGACGCACAATGAGGTGCTCATTAACTTTGAGTGGAATGAAAATGGGTCTAAGTGCTCCTCTAATTTTGTTTTGGCTATCTGTATTCTTAAACATTTGGCTGCATTTTTTTGTGTCTGTGTGGTACTTGGAGGTCGAACCTAGGGCTTCTCCCCTCCCATACTTTCAAGTGCTCTACCACTGGTCTGCACCCTCAGCTCATTTGTTATTTTTTATTTTGAGTCAGGGTTCACTAAGTTAAGCAAGCTGCCTCTGGTCTCAAATTTGTTATCCTCCTGCCTCCACTGCCCCAGTTGCTGGGATTACAGGTGTGCGCTATCACACCGGGCTACTTCCCAATATTTCTTCACAGAAGAAGGAATGAGGTACTCTGAACTGTGATATATGGTAAGAGACAATGATGCATTAGAGAATTTTAGAAAATGAGTCAAGTGACATAGCTTCTTAGTGTGACTCTGAAGTGACCTTCCTGAATGACTCAGAACTTTTATACCCTGATCCTCACATGCATAGAATAACTTATGATGATAGTAACCACTGCTTTTAAATGTAGACATTTTATGGTATAAAGCACTCACCTCATTGGCCAGACAATTTTCAACCTCATATCTTGCTGAGTCTCCAACCATTTCTCCATCAGGTAAAATGGCATAGATGAGCAATCGAGCAATGGGAGCCAAGTCTGACTCCACAGGGACTGCCAAGGAAAAATGGCCCTTCACTGGAGGACAGGGAGAATGAGAGGAAGCAATAATGGGTTAGACATCTCCCCAGAGCTGAAATACAATTGTTCTGTTGCACAAAATAATTTTAGGAGCCTGGTCTGGTCAATGACTTTCTATTAGTAGATATAATAAACAGTGTTGTTGTTGTTAGGTGCCTTCAAGTTGGGTCTGACTCAGAGCGGTCTTATGTCCAAAAGAACAAAACACTACCCAACACTGTGCCATGCCCAGCACTATGTCAGTGCTTCTCTGCTATTCATAGGGTTTTCAATGGTGTATTGTTTCAGGATTGCTTTAAGAGTGGGCTCCCACATCCTTCTCCCATTTTGCAGTGCTTGGGATTGAACCCAGGGCCTCAGAGAGTACAGAGCAGCACTCTACCAAGTGATCTAAACCCCAGCCCCTAAGAACTGTAGCTTTAGAAAAGAAAAAAAACAGCTGTTAAAGCCTCTTTTCTGTATAAGTCAGATACTGATTTGTTACCAATTGTAAGCTTTTGCTCATCTACACAAGGCTCTGATGCTACCTATGAGTATGGAGACATGTATTTTGCTACTATTCAGTCAAACCTCACACTGGAAGGGGGAAATAGAACCCAAAGCTATGAGATGTGATTGCTGTTGTTAGGTGCTGTCGAGTCATATCCGACTCATAGCGAACCTCCTAGGGTTTTCAATGGCTGGTTGTTTCAGGATTGCCTTGGGAGTGGATTGTCACATCCTTCTCCCATTTTTGCTGTGCTCAGAGACTGCAGAGCAGCACTCTACCAACTGAGCTAAACCCCAACCCGTGAGATGTGATAGTAAGAGTTTAACATCCTCTATTTGTGCTTGTATCATCTTTACCCTCCTGTGAAGCAAATATTCGATCCTTTCTTCCTGAAGAGGAAGACTATGCTCCTTCAGAAGTTAGTTTTTGATGTCTATGTAGACCATTTAGAGGCTGCATTAAACTTTCCTTAGTTTGCTATGGTGCTTCCGTGTTGGTACAAAGAACATCCAGGGAGGAGTTCATTTGTAGTTTTCTAGTAAGTCATTGTTTAGCCTCCACTAGAATAGGAGAAACCCTCAAAAGTTTATGCTGTTTCACATTTGTTCATCCCGGTTCTCTAATTCAATTCTGAAATGTCCTCCATGTTGAGGAGAGGATCCATAAATATTTATGGTTTAAAAAGTTGGTATGAGCATAGTGTATACACAACACCAACACTTAAAAGAGTCTAAACAGAGTATACTGAAGAAAATTAAAATAAATAATTGATAAAGGGTGAAAAAAAGAAACACTATTGCTTTCCTTCCTTCAACTTGCTCTTTATTGTGATTGGATGGAGATTATCTCTATGTGAAAGTATTCTGGCATTTCTGTAGTGTAAGGTTGAACAGGTCAGGATGGGGCAGAAATGTGGTGATTAGGGAAATACTCACTGTCCCCTTGCTCCACAGGCAGCACATGACTCCCAGTTTGCACAATGCCTCCCTTCGCCATTATCTTCAAAAAAGGAAATAAAAAAGGAAATTCAATTTTCCTAACAGAGATCTTACTCCAGTCTTGGCTTCCATGCTATACATTTGCTTTATTGTGCCCATGCAGGCAATAATTAGCCTGAAGAGAAGTCAAACTTTCAAAAGGAATATGGGTAAGAAGTCAAAATAATGATGTCCAAAGATTTTTATAATTACTTGCACCACATAAAGATTTTGTCCATCGAGAAGTCAATGCAGTGACCTCCCTTCTCACCAGATAATAGAAGATGATCTCCTTTAGGTCCTGCAGGACCTGTCCATTTAGAATATAATGTGCCTGGACTGTCACAGTTTGGCCACATGGTAGTTCACCGGCAATGGGCTCAAGGTGGAGAAAGCTGTTGCTTAGGGAGAATACAGCTTTGGCAATGTGGCGTGCTACTTTGTGTTCTTCTGACAGCCACTTGTAACCATAACAGTGATTACGGTCTTTGTATTTGACCTAAGGAATTAGAAAAATAGTACTTTACATTTTCTATGCCAAGAATCAATGTCCTAATAAAGCTATGTAAGTTTATTGCCCCACCTTAACGAGTATCTAGAAATCTTTTCATCTACAGTAAAAAGCAAAAAGGCCCCTTATTTTGCTTATCTGTATGAAATACAGGCATGGTTTGTGCCTTCACACTGCAGAACATCTTAGGTTTGGTATTTATGTATGTGAAGGGCATAAAATGAGGCATACCCTTTGCAGATCAGATTGCTCATAAGTTCTTTGGCTACTTTATCTATGCAGATATAGACACTGGACCTATGTTACCTCATTGAAGAGAGTAAATAATTTCTAGGAATTAAAGAGTTGTACTTTAAAGCGTAGTTGCCTCTTTTATGATTGATTTCAACTGGGTATTATGAATAAATGAAATACTGAAAATTTAGTAATCTGAGAAAAATCTCTATAAACCATATTGGTTAAAGAGTTAAGTTGGTGAATTAGCTGAAGTTTACCTTTCCAGAGCCATCTTAGGTTCATTATTGTTAATACTTCCTGCAGTTCTGGATTCTTAAGCCTCTTACACACTGGTTTTTTTTTTTTTTACTGAATTTTCTTCATGTAGGAATTATTCCTTCACAAAAGGAGGAAGAGAGATCTAACAAAAGGAAGAAATCCTGGGAGAGGAGGAGCAAGGAGTAATGAGGAATGGGGGAGAGGGGGACCTCAAGGTGAATAGTCCTGGAAATAATTATAATAATACCAATAATACCAAAGAATGGTATTACTATAGATGGACTAGAAAACTCATGTAATAGTACTGAAAATGTAAAAAGAAAGTTCACTACAGAAAAAGTTTCTATCTTAAACAGAATTGAAACCCAAGGAAAAATATTACCATAAAACGACAAGAAAATGGAAGAGAAGACTTTGATGGGAGGTGGGGCGGGGGGAGGGGGGAGGAAGCATACAAGAGGGTAAGGGGGAACTTATCTGTATAATGTACAACAGAATGCATATATGGAAATGTCAAAATGAAAAGCATGTCAGAATGAATCACATTAAGGTATACATTAAAAATTTCCAATAAAAATAACAATAATAATAAAAAAGAAATTATTCCTTAACTCTTTTCAGACTTCTCTTACCCTCATCCACAGGTCCCAAGTACCATGAGTGAATCCTTATGTCAGTAAAACATTTTTCTCAAATCTCAATGTTATGTTCTAGTGATATTATATATGACCATTGAAAAGAAGGAACATTTAAAAAATATTTTCATTGTCAGGATTAGTACAGTGACTGATACATAAAAAGCATTCAAGACACTTCTTGATTGATAAGTAAACATTCAAATTTTTGTTACTAGAGATTTTTATGCATCTATTTAAAAGTCTGCCTGCAGCCATACCACTGTGGCATCTGATCCCTTCAGATCTCAGAAGCTAAGCAGGGTCGGGCCTGGTTAGTACTTGGATGGGAGACTGCCTAGGAACATAGATACTGTAGGCTTGGGAGACGGACCCAGAAACTCACTCCCCAAAAACAATCTGTCATGGAAAACCCTATGAATAGCAGAGAAGCACTGACAATAGTGTTTCCCCTGTTGTACATAAGGTCTCTATGAGTTGGATACTGACTCAACAGCACCCAACAACAACAACAACTTAAAAGTGTATTATTTATCCCGAATATATCAATAAGAAAACTCCTAAGGGGCAGAGGTTTTCCATCACATGACTGTATAATATGCATTGTGTAGCCATATACCTATAAATATGTATTTACTACTTTATTGATGAATAGACTGCATGCTATACAAAACAAGTTACGTTGGTAGAAACGGTCCATCTGAGAAAATTGGAATAGCAGGCCAAAAATAAAATAAGATGATAATTTATGTAGTGTATATATTTGAAACCAAATGCTAATTATGTTAAAATGGGCATTTATAGCAAAAGTATGCAACAATTGAAGGAGGCTCATAAAGGGCTTTAACATGAAGTACTTCATTTCATCTTCGTAACCACCCCAAGAGTTAGCCACTACTATTTTACCCATTTTACAGGTCAGGGAAGGAAGCACGGAAGTTTATCCAGTTATTTGCCCTTAGTGTGGGGTCAAGTTAGTATTTTTATCTACTTTAGCTGATTTTGATTCTGGAACCCACACTTTTTTTTTTAATGGTGGTTAAAATCACGCAACATAAAACTGTCATCACCATCATCAGTATGTAGTATACATGATAGTGTTAAGTGTACATGTTATGCTAAGTATCTCCAGAACTTAGCATCTCCTGCCAAACTATATCTTTACATCTGCTAGAACTAAACCTCTTTAGCCACTAATCATTTCTCCTTCTGCCCAGTCTCTAGAAACCACTATTGATTCCACTTTTTCTTTCTATGATGTTGACTGCTTTAGAAACCTCATATAAATGGAATCACATAGCATTATTTCTTTTTGTAGCTGACTTATTTCACTTACCATACCATCCTCAAAGTTTACCCATATGGAAGCATATGATGAGATTTCCTTCTCTTTTAAGGCTAAGTAATATTTTATTGTATGTAGAGACCATATTTTGTTTTGTTTATTCTTTCATCAGTTGATGGATATTTAGCTAGTTTCCACCTGTAGGCTATTGTGAATAGCTGCTACGAACACGGGTATGAAAAGATCTAAGACCCTTTCATATACTTTTTTGCTTTCATATATTTTTTTGAGTTTACTTTAAAAAATTTAACTGATACATAAACCCATAAAATTGTGCACATTTATGAGGTATCATGTAAGGTTTCTGTACATGCATATACTATGTAATGTTTAAATTAGGATGAATACATCTATTTCCTCAAATATTTATCATTTCTTTATAGCTCAGTTGGTAGAACACTGCTCTGCAGTCTCTGAGGTCCCGAGTTTGATTCCCAGCACTGCAAAAATGAGAGAAGGACATGACAATCCATTCTCAAGGCAATCCCCAAACAATCAGCCATTGAAAACCATATAACGGTTGCTATGAATCAGATACGACTCGATGGCACCTAACAACAATAATGGTAAAAAATTATTTCTTCCAGCTTTTTGGAATATGCCATGCATTATTGCTACATATAGTTACCCTACTGTGCAACAGAGCAACCGCTGCTATACTTAGAAGTAAGATTGCTAGATCATATGGTAGTATTAGTTTTTTTTAAATTTTTTTGAGGAATGGTCACACTATTTTCCATAGTTGTGGCACTATTTTACATTTCCACCAGTGTTGCTAAAGTAGAACCCATACTTTTAATTACAACATTAGGTTTCTTCCTCCTGTTAAACTTTTAAAAAGTTGATCTTGGATTGGTTTGTTTTCTTTTGGGAGAGGGACGGGGGAGTGTGTTTTGAGACAGGGTCTTACCGTGTAGCCCAGCTTATCCCAGAACTGTCTCTGTAGACTAGGCTGGCATCGAACTCACACCAATTCTCCTGCCTCATCCTTCTGAGTGCTGAATTACAGGGGTGCAACACCAAGCCTGGTTTAAGATTGGTTTCTAATTTCTAGTTTTTTCTCTGTTGTTGTTGTTGTTAGGTGCCGTCGAGTCGAGTCCGACTCATAGCGACCCTCATAGGGTTTTCAATGGCTGACTGTTTCAGGATTGCCTTGGGAGTGGGTTGCCACGTCCTTCTCCCATTTTGCGGTGCTAGGAATCGAACTCAGGACCTCAGAGACTGCAGAGCAGTGCTCTACCAACTGAGCTAAATCCCAGCCCACAGTTTTTTCTCTACACAAGATTAAATTGCCCATAGGACAATCTGGAAATTTCAACTTTTTTCAGAGTGAGACTTTCTTTTCAAGTCTACCTCAAGTCATTACTAACTTTCTTCCAAACTTACCGTAACCGTAAGGGAGGTACCTATAATGTTGGTGGTGTTGATGGAGAACTTCACCAGGCCGTGCTCGTCAGTGGTAGCATTTGAGTGATAGTTAGCTTCATTTGCTGTGATGAAGATGATTTTATTTGGCACAGGGACATCTTTTGCATCCACTAAGCGCACCTGAAGATTAAAAGCTGTGGATCAGTTCTATGGATGCCACTAATAGGTGCCAAACATATTAATTTTATCACAAATATTTTTGATTGCCTCCTATATGCTGCACATTGTCCCAGATATTAAGGATATAGCAGCCAACAAAAAAAGGTACACCCATCATGGAGCTTATAGTCTAGTAAAAAAAGATAGACATTAAATAAGTAGATAAACAATATGGGCATATTTATTAGTAATCAATCCTAAGAAGAAAAATAAAGCAGTGTGATGGGTTAGAGTGTGACAGGGATAATAACAGAGATGGTCAAAAAATGTATTCTGGATATTTTGAAATGCTGTGTGTTACAAATAATATTTGGAGAATTACAGAACACAAGAATATAGTAATAGATTTTTTTTTTAATACTGGGGGTTGAACCCAGGGCGTCACACTCGCATGCTTTGCAAGTGCTGTACCACTGAGCTGTACCTCCATCCCGTTTTTTCAGTTTTTGAGACAGAGTCTCACTAAATTATGCAGACTGCCTCTGCTCTTGAACTTGTGATCCTCCTGCCTGCCTCCAGAGAGGCTAAGATTACAGGCGTGTGCCACCGTGCCTGGCTAGTAATAAAACTTTTTAAAATCCATAGCCAAACCTCAAATACTTCTTTTGTGGTAGAACATTAAGTTCTCATGGGTTTATGTTATGAAATTTCAGAAGTGTATAAGGAATTGCTAATGCATCATCTTGTGTGCTTCTCTGGTTGTTTTCTACATGGCATGTGCTTTGTAACTTAGATTTTCAACCTTCTGTAAAGTGGGCAGATTTTATTATGTACATTCCATATTAAAAATGTAACACTGAGAAGACACATCTCGTATTAAAGAAGATCTTAAAGCCAAATTGTTGTTAATATTAAAGTCAGCAAGTGAATAGTCTAGTTCATATTGTAAAGATGGTGATTGCTTTCACTATAAGTTCTTTTAAAAGTACTTTATATTTTTAATCAACATATAGTAATTGTGTGTATTTATGGAGCATTATGTGAAATTTCAAAATGTCCATACAATGTATAATGATCAGATCAGGGTAATTGGCATATCTATCACCTCAGATATTTATCATTTCTTTGTGTCAAGAACATTTAAAATCCTCTCAATATTAGCCACTTTTGGTGGAAGGAAACAAAACTGGATGACTTGAGTATTTGGAATTGATTCACAAAGTCTAAGTTTGCCAATCAAATGTCAGCCACATGAACAAAGACAAGGGTAGGCACAAAACTGATTCCTTTTCTTCAGCGAGAGAGACAAACACCATAGTTTTATTTTTAATGGCAATAAAGTTTAAGCACGCCTCAGTTTAAAAGGGCTACCCTTTCATTTTAGAAAATGGCCAAAGTTTTTGAAGATATTTTGCTGCCATAACATAACCAAACCGTCTAGAATGTACCCCATGTTGTGGAGTCTAATCCCTCTTTCTTTTATAGCTTCCACAGCTGAAATTGTGTAACTTTTCCATGGAGAACCTGATGCACAGTGATTACAGATTGAGGTACATCCAATTGTTATCTTAGACATCTGGAATCAGAAAGATCCATTTGCACACCTGATTACAATAGAAAATTACAACAGAGGATTTTTTTTTGATGTCAGGGAGAAAATTCATAATTTTAAAAGCTTGAAACCTTAAGTAGTATTTTATTCCTATGTTTACTGTTTGTACTGTTTGTTAAGTATACTTGTTACTGGTCTGGCACAGTGGTGCACGCCTATAATCCCAGTTACTTGGGAGGCAGAGGCAAGAGGATTGTAACTCTGAGGCCAGAGTAGCATGCACAATTTAGTGTGACCCTGACTCAAAATAAAAGATAAAAAATGGGCTGAGAGTGCAGCCCAGTGGTAGAGCACTTGCAAAGTATGTGCAAGGCCCTAGGTTCAATGATCAAGTATTAAAAAAAAAATATTACCATGGAAACTTAGTGTAAATATATTTGTGAAAGAAATTCTAGGTCTATTAGAATCTTTAATACTTTAAAATTAAAAAATAAAACCGCATACCCATCCACTTCCATACAAAGTCAGTGTAATTGCTCACCATGAATTTTGAGATTCTTTTGAGAAAATGTCCTAAAAATCAGAGACTGGCAAGCAAACCATGAAAAGACAATTGAGTGATAACATACAATACTGCTCCAAAAATTAAAAAGAAAAGTTCCTACTTTTGATGGGTTTTAGAATAATTTTATAAGTTCTATACACAAATTTAAGATGAATAGATCTATTTTTATGTGGTTTTGTACTTTTTGTCATATTAGCATTTGGTTATATTTTCTTTCTTTGTTTATATTCACTGATAACATGAATCAGGTATGATTTCAGCAGAAACTATAACTAACTATGATGTGAATTAGGGCATAGTACATGGTTTGTCTAGTAAGTTGAAAAATTACTCCACCTGTCCAAAGAAGGGGATCCCTTGTCTGAAGTGCGAGTCCACTTTCACGAAGGAGAGTTTGGTTATGGTGGCTGTGATTTCACTGAACCCTCTTCCAGTTTCTTCCACATCTGGAAAAGAAGAAAAACACAAGTTTGTTTTAGGAGGGATGATGTTCCTTAACTTCCTATACGACCTCCTCCCTTACAAGTCATAATTTAGCTAAGGAAATAAGTCAATGTCCATCATCTTTTCTCCCCCACCCATGCAGCACAGTAACCTGTTCCTTCTTCTTGGATCTTGGCTTCCACTTCCAGCTTCATTTCATACTCTTGCCTCTTCAGCTGGAAGTTCTTGGTTTTGACTCGCTGAGAGAAGCAACCATGGATGTTTAGCTAAGAGGAGAGAGAATAAAATACAAAATGTAGTGCTCATTATACTGGACAGATCAGTAGTCGGTTTACCTGGTGGGAGTTTTGGGGACAATCTAATCTAGGCATTATATATGAAGAGGCACAATATATACCGTCTAGAGCCAGATTATTATTATATTTCATAATAATATCTTATGTATAGTTGGCAGATGTAATTCCTTGGTGTCTGAAATTCTCTAGAGAGAATGATATCAAAATGCCTTAAATTTTTTTGGATAATCTTAGTGCAGCAGGAAGCTCATGCTTCATCAGACTCTGGGTATTCCTCCACTGTACACAACTATGGCTGGTACATCCAACTGAGGACTTTTCTACCTCCCTGCCATCTAGACAGGGCAATGTGACAAATCCTTGGTTATAGAAAGAGACCAGCACAGATCAAGCCAAGGTAATTAAAAAGATGTCTATTGTTTTTCTCTTTCCTTCATAAAAGTTGACACCCAAAGAGGCTTTGAATGGCTCAACTTCTATTATTCTGGAACACCTACTGTGGGCAATTACTAGAAATAAATAACTAATATCATGTTAAGTCACTGAATTGAAAAAAAGAAAGAAAACTCCAATAGGTAGCATGGAATTCTCTTCCAGATTGTTCTCTTCCTGAGTTGGCACCTGCTGCGGCTCACTGCTTGTTATCATGCCTTTATCATTTGTCCCCTGAGGGTACAGTTCCAAACCTACCTGCTGACTGAATTTCTCACAGAAAACCTGTGACTCTTCACCAAAGCAATTGGAACGCTCACTATACTTTCTGCAAATTCTCATAGTCACATGTCCAGGGACAGGCTTCCCATAGGTGTATCTGTCATGGGAACATTGCCAAATAAATCAAAGCAGACACTGAACATCTCCATTTCTACCTTCTGTACTTCCCCTTTATTATTGTTGTAGTTGTTGTTGTTAGGTGTGGTCGATTCAAGTGTGACTCATAGTGACCATAGGTAAGACATAATGAAACACTCCCCAACAGTGGACCATGCCTGGCATTACGTTAATGGTTTTCTGATATTGATAGGGCTTTATGATGGGTGATTATTTCAGGAGTGGCCTGCTGGGTTCTTCTCCCAGGCCTACAGCACCTGATATTCCAGGTGGTCTCCCATCCAAGGATTAACCAGGCATGACCCTGCTTAGCTTCTGAGATCAGACAGTACTGGATGCTGGTGTGGTACTTCCTTTTACTCTCTGCCTTCTGCAGGGCTCTCACATGGCAAGAGCAAAGAAATTGAATAATGACACTTCTCTTTTAGAAAATCTCCTGTGCAGTAGGCTGAGATTCATTACATTCTTCTCTTATCATGCTGTTTTTTCCTTGATTTTAAAAAATTTCATTATCATCTTAAAATTATCCTTTCCATTATAAAAGCTAAATGCATTCTTAAAAGAAAAAGCAATATCAATAACAACAAAACAAGACAAATAAAAACAAACAAAAAGCCAAACAAACACTCCCTAAACTACCTAGCCATCCAAACTGTGAATATGATGGAGTCAACATAAATCTCTATGTATATCGAGTTTTGTCTACTTTTTATAAACATGAGATTGTACCATCAATATGTCATAGATGATTGCTGTGTGTTCAAGGGTGTTTGTTTCCTTGCCCATTTGAAATGTCCTCTATATCTCTATTTACAAGAGCATTGGCTCACCACTTATGTGGGCCTGGGAACTTGGTGGCCACAACTCTGAAATAGCACTTGGGCAGAGGTACAGTTGAACAGTGGGTGCATTACATACATGGTCTTTAAGCAGGACTGTTTTTCTTGCTTTGCCTACTTTCTCTGCTGGTGCTACTATGGGGCCATAGGGAAGGGTACCTCAGACCTTAGAAACTTGGGTTATCAAGGCTGGAAGGACCACCCTGAGAGATCATGTTCAGCCTCCTCAGGAAAAATGGTAGTGCAGAGGAAGTATGTGATATAGCTTAGGCAGACTGATGAATTAAATGTCATTGTTGTTAGCTTCCATAAAGTTGGGTTCCATTCAGGGTGACCCTATGTATAAATGAATGCAACTCCCTGGTTCTTTACCAGGCACACGATATTTTTTATGCTTAAGCCCATAGTTGCAGACACTGTGTCAGTCCGTCTAGTTGAGGGTCTTCCTTTTTTTTTCGCTGACCTGTCACTCTCCCAATCATAATGTCTTACTCTAGGGATTGGTCTTTCCTGAAAACATGTCCAAAATATGTAAGATGCGGTCTAGCCATTCTTGCTTCTAAGGAGCACTCTGGTTGCACTTCTTCTAGGACAGATCTGTTGGTTCTTTTGGCAGTCCATGGTATATTCAATATTCATCTCCAGCACCATAATTCAAAAGCATCAATTCTTCTCCTGTCTCCCTTGTTGAATTTCTAGCTTTCACAACCATATGATGTGACTGAAAATACCATGGCATGAGTCAGGTGCACCTTTGTCTTCAATGGGACATCTTCACTTTTCAACACTTTAAGGAGGTCTTTTGCAACAGTTTTTCCCAATGCAATGCATCTTTTGATTTCATGACTGTTGCTGTTCTGGGTGTTGATTGTAGAACCAAGTAAAGCAAAATTTTGGGCAACCTCAATTTTGGCTATATGCTTATCCCTACAAATTCTGAACTTAAGCTCTTTTTTTCCCCTTGTACTTTCAAGGTAAACATTCTGTTGATGATTGACTTTCCTCTATAACCATGTACTAATTAGCTCCTTAGTTGATATATGTTTTGCTATTTTTGGTTAAGGGGAAGCCATTATCCTTCAGACCCTTCAGCACCATCCCTCTGTGTGTGCATGCCTGCAACTTTGTCACTTTCAGAGTCAATCCTAGCAGCTGGCCTCTCTGTAAACAGTTCTCCACCCCATGATAGTTCCAGTAATGATGACAAAGGCAGGAAATAAAATAAGAAGGAAAAAACGGAAGAGCAACAGGAGAAGAACATACTATCATCGTGGGCATTCCCAAAGTACTTAATGTGCTTGCGTTGCCCCTATTCTTAGAGAAATGAGCCAAAATATCTCAAAAGGTGAGTCTCCTTTACACAATTCCCCCTTAAAAGATTTTTAAAAGATCAACTCACACTCCACACACTGACACATTCACCTCTTCTTCCAGGATAGTGATTATCTTTGGCATTGTTACTTGCACTTCAAACTTGGGAAGCACTGTTGATTAGCAATAAAAGAAGTTAGTGATTGTATTTCAAACTTTGGGGCATTAATATTTTCAGGTTTTCTGTAGCAATTCTCTAATGGTACTCTGGGGCTTTGAAAAGTTAGCTCTGTTTTCCAAGACATCTATATCTACCTTCCTCTCAAACAGAGAGTTTGGTTGAGAGACTATAACAGATCACTGTAACCTTAAAGAAAGTGAAAGACTCCACTAAATAAGGTTGTTTTATTTTGGATATTAAATATTGCTACAAAATAACCAAGGTATATGAAGTCTTCTTCACAAATCATTGATGTCCTTTTTGAATTAAGATATAATTACTTTACTTCAAGCCCAATATCAGCCATGGGAAATGCAAGGACTTCAAATAAGCTCAAATTCTAAACCTTGGAATTCTAAATATGAAGGAAAATGTTCCACGACTTTCCATGATTCATACCAAATTCCTCCACGGCGAAGGGGTGCTTTGTAGTTCCACCTGAGGCTGTTTGTACAACCACCTTGTAGGTGCCATAAAGGGGCTCAGATGAGAGAGGAAAGGACAATTGCTTGAGGCCATTCTCTAACTCGATCCTCTGCCATTGCATGATGCGATTTTCTTTGGGGTCCTATGGATAAATTAATTATAATTTATAAAAGTGTGTAGAATATCAGGGACAATAAAAGAAATCCATAGAAACTCCTATGTTATCTCCAAAGAGAATAAAAAGGGTGGTGTAAGGGATGAGGAGGAGACATGGGTTATTACTTTCCATTCCTAGGTGAGTTTGAAGGCTTTTCCCTTAATGACAAGTTTCTGGGACTTTGTACGAACCTCTCAAATAAGAACACTTTCCCTGAGGTTATTGATTTCCTGCTAATTATGGAATATGTCGTGTTGCTTACCTGAATGTATACTAGTGGAATCTGAAAGACAAAAAAGAAAGAATTTTATAATTGTTCTCAAGTTTCCCAATTCTGATTTTCATGCAAAAACTCCATGTGTATGTAAAATAACTCTCTCTACAATAAAATGTGGAAAGAGTCCAGGTTAAATTTTGCATAACTTTTAATTAATCAATTTTAAGCAATTAATAGATGATGTTAAGAAGTTACTAGGCCATCAGTAACAAATATATGTGTGCTGCCATTAGGAACAGCATTTACTAATATTAAGTACTTATAGCATCCCAGGAAAAAACATTCCTTTGTAATGCAATTTTACAGATTGAGAAATAAACACTTATGGAACTGGAAGTAGCCAATCTCAGATCCAATTATTAATATGGGTCACAGAATTCCTAGGTAGTTCTAAGAATAAGGAGGAATGGGAATAGCTTCTCTGTTACCAATGTTTATTCATTTTAAAAAATCAAGATTTATTACATGTCTGCAGCCATATCACCCTAGCTTCTGATCCCATCTGATCTCAGAAGCTAAGCAGGCTCGGCCTGTTTAGTCCTTGGATGGGAGACCACATGGAAATACCAGGTGCTACAGGCAAAGGAGAAGGACCTGGCAGTCCACTGTCAAAACAATCAGCCACTGAAAACTCTACATAGGGTTGCTATGAATCAGACCTGACTCGATGGCACTAACGACAACAATACTTATTACATACCTACTCATGTACTGTGTATCCTTCTGGATGCTGAGAATATAGAAATTCACAAAAGAGCAACTCATCTGTTCTCATAGAATTTATATTCTAATAGGGATGGACAGAAAAGAAAAAGGCCCATCTGTATATGTGTACATGTGTATATATGCGTATACATCTCAGGTCGTATTAAGTGAAAGTAGAAGCTGGAAGACCAGATTCAAGATTATTGTAATGAACTTGTTTAGAAATGGTACTGGCCAGGTTGCAGTAGTTCAGGTAGCTGGAAGTAGTCTGAATATATTATGAGTCAACATGGTTTTCTGGTGAAGTGGGTATGGCTTGACAGAAAAGACAACTTGCCTTTTTTTGAGATGAGAAAATGTGGTGGAGGAGGCTACCTGAGAGAAAATTAAAGACTTGGTTTGCTGTCTGCATTGTAATAGAAAGAGGCGTGTCCTTGTCCTCCTCCTCCTCCTCCTCCTCTTCTTCTTCTTCCTGCTCCTCCTTCTTCTTCTCCTTCTCTTTTTTCTTCTCTTCTCTTTGTCCTTTTTTGATGCTTGGGGGATGAACCCAGGGCCTTACACATAATTTGCAAGCGCTTGACCACTGGGATGCACCCCCAACCTTCCCTTTTCAAATTTTTTATCTTGAGACAGAATCTTGCTATGTTATGCAAGCTGCCTCTGGCCTTGAACTCATGATCCTCCTGCCTCTGCCCTTGTTGTTGTTGTTGTTGTTAGGTGCCTTCGAGTCAGTATCCAACTCATAGTGACCCTCATAGGGTTCTCAATGGCTGACTGTTTTGGGATTGTCTTGGGAGTGGATTGCCAGGCCCTTCTCCCATTTTTGGGGGTGCTGGGAATTGACCTCTGGACCTCAGAGACTGCAGCGCAGCGCTCTACTAACTGAGCTAAATCCCAGCCCTGCCTCTGCCCTAAGTTGCTAGAATTACAGGTGAGTACCACTGTGCCTGGCCAAGAGGTGTGTCTTCTTACAGATGTGGAACATTAATCTTGAGGAACAAATTGATTACTCTCATCTTCCTTCATAGCAGAGGCTTTGGTAAGTATGTTTAGAAAAAATTTAAATCTCTGGAAAATTATTTGAACTTTAGGTTGATAGTTTTCTGTGTCCACTATTTATTTTCTTAATGTTCCTCGTTGTAAACTAAAGAGTAAGTTTAATTGCATGACAACTGGCTAAGTACCAGATCCCAGATCAAGACAGAAAGAATTTTCTAGTCTTTTGACCTGGGATAATGTGTTAAGTGAAGATCTTGTACTATTATAATGTCAGAAATTACAACTGATGATATCAAAGTCTTCCTTTCCCCGATCCTCCTTTCAAAATGGGTTCCTAGCCAGTTTGCACAAGTAATGACTTCATGTAAATAACGAGAGACTCACCAACTCATTCAGGGGGTGAAAATTTTCATCCAGTGAGACAACACGAAATTTCACTGAAACAGAAATATTTTCAATGAGCCTGCAAGCCCTTGGCTAGGCCTAAAGGTTGGTAAGGCAAACTATTAATGAAGCAGAATCACAGGGACTTTGGGGAATACTCAGGAGAAGAGAGTCTTTTCTTGTTGATGACTGTAGACTTTGTCATACCTGTCTGTAGTGGTTTGTAGATCGGTTTGTCAGTCTGGACAAAGAGCAGACTCTCTGATTTTTTAATCATCACTGTGCTATGCCTCTTGAATTCTTGGGTTGGTCCTTTCACTTGGACACTGAGGAACATCATGTCACTGGGTAAAGACTGTGGGAGCTGAAATACAGAAGAGATCCTGAAAACCCATTTAGCCTCTCAAATCTATTTCCCCATCCCTATTCCACTCCTCTCTAGAGATCTTGCAGTTTTCTACTTAATTTCACCTCCTCATTCTCATCTGGAAAAGTTGTCATAGACAAGAATTACTTCTTCCATTTTATGAATAGGAAGACAGAATATAAAGTGGAGAAAAATACATCAGTAAGAGAAGAGAGTCACATCCTTATTCACATAGCTCAGGTGATACAGTCTTGGCTCAGTTACACACTGAGCTTTACCAAAGTGACATGTGCTGAAAGGGCACGGTAGAAGCATGTCTTAAGGCTGAACTGTTTTTGTGACACATATCCTCCATACAGGAAACTCTGAGGACATACCAAATATTTACTCAGGGTAGTTTCTACGATATTTACTCTTAGAGTACGAGGCATTCCTGTCAATCCACCACCGGTGGCTCATGCTTACTTACCCTTGGCCTAGTTTGCTTTGCAAATGCCTTTTCCATTTCCACTTTAAGGAGAATTTACATTTTCACCTTGTCTAGCACATACTGTTTTATCCAGACTAATGGATTTTTTCCTTCTTTTTTCCTTCCTTCCTTCTTTTTTTTCTCCTTTTTTTTTTTTTTTTTTTTTTTTTTTTTTTTTTTTTTTTTTTTTTTTTTTTTTTTTTTTTTTTTTTTTTTTTTTTTTTTTTTTTTTTTTTTTTTTTTTTTTTTTTTTTTTTTTTTTTTTTTTTTTACAGTACCAAGGGGTTGAACCCAGGGCCTTGCTCATACTTTGCAAATGCTCTACCACTGAGCTACACCTCCACCCTCTTTTAAATTTTTTTGAGTCTTGCTATGGTGTACATGCTGCCTCTGGCCTTGAACTTGCAATCTTTCTGTCTCTGCCTCCCAAATCAATGAGATTACAGATGTTTGTCACTGTGCCTGGCTAGTAAGTTAATCTTCAATATGCTTATGCATTTTTGAGGGGTTGCAGTTGTGCTCAGATGGTGGAGTGTTACTCCACACTTCCTGAGGACCTGGGTTTGATCCCCAGCACCACAAAAATAGGAGAAGGATGTGGCAGTCTACTCCTGAAACCATCCAGAAACAGTTTGCCACTGAAAACCCTATGAGGGTCGCTATGAGTCAGACACAACTTGATGGCATCTAACAACAACAACATGCATATTTGTTTCTTACAGTTGGAAATGGATGTATTACTCCTTAATTCCTACACATATTCACTCCATTTTGATTCCTCACTGAAGTTCTTACACGAGCTTCTCAAAGACTTGACAGTACTAGATTCCTAGACGCTAACTGATAGAACTGAATATAAGAAACAGTCATATATACTTACAGTGAAGGAGACGCAGTGGAATAAATCCTTCTCTACCACCATGTCAGTGAAGAGGCTTCTATTTTCCCTGACAGACTCCAAGGAAGCACTTACAGTCACTGTCTCATTCAGCTGACTCAGAAGGAGGCATCCCTTCTCAGGGGTTCCCGTGTGGAGCACGGAGGGGACCAGCACCATGTAGTGTCTGGGAATGGAGGAGTCCAGTTAAAGAAGGGTAAAAGAGCTGGGCATGGTGGCGCACACCTGTAATCCCAGCAGCTCAGGAGGCAGAGGCAGGAGGATTGCAAGTTCAAGACCAGAGGCAGTCTGCGTAATTTGGTGAGAACCTGTCTCAAAAAAGTAAACAAAAAAATGGGTTGGGGGTGCAGCTCAGTGGTCCAGCACTTGCAAAGCATGCAAGTGTGAAGCCCTGGGTTCAACCCCAGTGCTTAAAAAAAAAAAAGGGTGAAGGAAAGGCAACATGTTGTCAACAGCTATATCCCATCACAACTATTGTTATGATCATTAGTTCTACACTAAGAAAAGACATACTGATGAGGATGAAACTCTACTGTTGAATGGCATGTGTAAGAATTATTTCTCCTTTCCATCACACGACGGGGAAGTCAACATTATACTTCATGTGGGCCCTACAAAGATTAAATTTCATAGGTTTATGTCACTTTAAGAAACCCCAATACATGATCAGCTGAGTTCACATAAAAACATGTCAGTATATTCATTTATATTTATAATTATTTATAGTGTTTAAATATATTATATGTTCTTGTTGTTAGGTGCCGTCAAGTCGGTGTCCCACTCATAGAGATCCTACATGCAACAGGAGAAACACTATTGTCAGTGCTTCTCTGCTATTCATAGGGTTTCAATGGCTGATTGTGTTTTGGGGGGCAGTGGGTTGCCAGGGCCTTCTCCCAAGACTACAGCACCTGGTGTTCCCAGGTGGTCTCCCATTCTAGTACTAACCAGGCACGACTCTGCTTAGCTTTCAAGATCTGACAGAATCGGACGCAACAGCGGTATGGCTGTAGGCTTATTATATCTTAGGATTGTTGTAAAAAGCAAGTAAGCTCTCAGACATGTGAACACAAGAAAAACCAATCAAACTACAGAAATTTTGTTAAATGTGTATGTGGATGTGTGTATGTGTGTGTGTTCAACAATCTTATGAAAATTACCTGGTAAGCACTTGCTTCCACTTTACAAATATGGAACCTGAAGCTCAAATACAGTGAGTCATTAGTTTAAAGTCTGGGTTATGGTAAGCAGCTAACGAAATCTTTGTGTGTTACCTAGCCGTGGGTGTTTGCATTTTAAATATTTGCCTTTCGACTCACAGGTAGAGAAAAGCTGCATCCAAAAATTGTCTAGTGAATCAATTTGTATCTTGGTAACTTATGAGCAGAACAGAAAATTTCCCAATATCCTGATATATAATTGAAGATTGACCTTGTGGTTTTCAAACATGCTTACTCACAGAACTTCTAAAACAATTAATACTTCATCTCTTACCTATTTTCAAATAAACCTCTATTTTTATTATAATTTTAAATAATGGCAAAACATATTCTTTTGACATTTTAAATTAAGGCTTAAGTTACTTTGCAATTTTCTTAGAGAATATTATATAATATAGATTTAAGATATCCAATATTACCTATTATAAAAAACACTGATATTCTTTCTGTAATGATCAGAAATTTACCACCTTCCTTTTCCTCCTTGAACTTGAATTTCCATGCCACTTACCACAGTTTAAGACTTTTATACTTTAAAATATTTTATGAATCCCTCTTACTTTTTTGTTAACAAGTAAATGTATGTGTGTATACGCAATATTAAATATGGGTATATAAATTTAACATTAGCTCTTCTTTTAAATATAATGTGATCATAAATTTGTAAATGTCAAATATTTTATTATAATTTGTTAAAAGTACTAGTACAAAATTGATCAAAACAAAATAAACATATTGTAGATTATGGTTCATTCTTATCATATATAAAATTAAAATGCTTTTTTTTTTTTTGTGGTACTGAGGTTTGAACCCAGAGCCTCGCGCCTGCATGCTTTGCAAGTGCTGGACCAATGAGCTGCACCCCCAGCCCATTTTTTTTAACTTTTTGAGACAGGGTTTTGCTAAATTACGCAGACTGTCTCTGGTCTCGAACTTGCGATCCTGCCACCTCCACCTCCGGAGCAGCTGGGATTACAGGTGTGCACCACTGCGCCTGGCAAAATTAAAATACTTTTGAAGCATGTGTTTAAAGAGAATGGTGAGCTGTTTTTTCCTTTCCCCTCAGTGCATTTACATATCCATGGATGAATATCCTTTATTGCAAGAATTAAAAAAAAAACTAATGTTAATTCCGTCACTGTCTTTGTTTTGTATAGGCATCAATGCTAAGAATTGTCCCCATAAAAATAAGTAAATGGCAGGTGAATACATTATTATCACTGTCACCATATCTTGTACCTCCTTTTGTACTGCCTGCCCTAAATCACCCAGCATTGCATTATCAGGAATTGCTTCTGGCCATTTACCAGCTGGCATTTCCTTCCGTCTTTTCTTCAATTTCATTGAAACAAAGAATTCATTAGCCCCTGATCTGCAAAGAGATTTTGTACTCTGTCATGAGAGTCCTTTACTTTCTCAACGTTAGCACCGATATTTTAAATTCCTTCTTTACTTGACACCCTAGAGATTTTTATACTTCAGGACAGTACTCCATGATCTGACCTGAATGGCGAGTGGGAAATCTGTCTTGATTTTATGAAACAGAAGGTGGACAATTAAGGAAGGGAAGCAGAAAAGGATAAATGGCATGATCTCATCAGATCCATAGGAACATGAGGATCTGAAACTTGATTCTTTAAAAAAGGCTCAATTTCTGATAGCCCTTAGAAAAGCTTTGCACACCACCAGGGAATTTAGAGACTCAGAGATTTGTAGAGTTTGAGAAGAAAGGTCAAGGCTGAGTGAAGAATGAACAAACTAGATTTACAAAATCTCGAGGTCGGAAGGAAAGTTGGAGATAAGAAGCTGACAGTCTCATAGGAAAGACAAACAAATGGTATAAAGGAGAATCTGGAACAAGGAAAAGGATGCCAAGTCCAGGTTTCACATTGTGTGGGGAACTCACGGTTTTCTAGAGCTGGAGGCATCTGTGGGCAGGAGGACCAGGAGGAGGTGAGTCAGACTTAGATAAAGGAGTTTTTTCTTCTCCATGCTGCAGGGAGAAAGGACCTGAGGAGACCAGGCTGCCTCCTACCCTCCTGCCTACAATCGACCTGGTCCTAACACGAAGCAGGACAGCAGGCTTTATGTGCCCCGAGCAAACAGGAAGTTCCACCCACATGAGTTTTCTAAACAAAGTTGAGGTGGCTGAACATGCTCTGAAAGGGTCATTGATGGCCTAATTACACTCAAGGTGAATTTCTGGCGGTCTAACTAGAATTCCTGGAGGGATAAAACCATATTCCCCGTTAGTGCTCACTTTCTCTGGATTTCACAATGACGCAGCTAATCAGCTTCTCAGGCCCTTCTCTCTTGCACCCCAACCCCCAGCCCTCCAGGGTGCCTTTTATGCACCCTCACATCTCCTGTGTTAATAGTTGGCAGGGGAGACTGCAGTTTAAGCAACACTAGGCTTAAACCAGCAATGCTGAGCCCAAGTCAGGGTGTTTGCAAGGCTTCCACCAGATACACCTGCCTTAAAGGTTGAGGCTGTTTTAGAGCTCCTAGACCCCTGTGGAAATGATAGCGGATCAAGGTATTGAGAGAATATTGGATAGCACAGGAGGCATTGGGTCTGGAGGAATGATAATAAAAAATATTTTCCTGTTTTAAGAAAGTTAAAATATGGAAGAAGTAGTAAGATCTGAAAACCAGCTTTGGCCTACTGTACCTAACAAAGATCCCAACTGTCTTTACTATTTACTATATGACAGGTTTCCTTCCTCCCTTCTAATTATGATTCTCCTCTCCAATCTTTAACACATATAAACAATTTTATTAGTTGATCTGTCTGTTCATTCATTTGTGCATTTGTTCATCTGTAAATATTTATTGATCCTACTGGGGCTAGACAACATGCAAGATCCTAGAGAAAGAATCGTCAAATAAGTAGAAACATGTAATACTAAGAATTTTTACATTCTTACAGGGGTGAACATAGACAACTGCCTAAATATAGTAGCCGGAGCTGGGCCTTTAATCCCAGCAATTTGGCACAACGAGATAGGAGGATTATAGGTTAGCGGCCAAAGGCAGCCTGCATAATTTAGTAAGATCCTTTTCCAGATAAAAAAATAAAAATGGACTGGGGGTGCAGCCTGGTGCTAGAGCACTTGCAAAATACCACAATACCCAAATACCCCCAAATAAATAAATAATAAATTAATAAGTAAAATAACCAAATACTATTATTGAAGAATTTCAGGATCCTCTGGGAGCACATAAGAGAGACACACAACTAATTTTGGGGCCTTAGGAAATTTGAGGGAAATAAAAATATACAGTAAGCTCTAAAGTGTGAGTGGTAGTTAGCCAGAGGAAGAAGAAGACGGTGAGACCTTGCTATCAAAGACTCAGGCGGTGAAGATGATCGTGGCAGTTTCACTGAAATGAAAACTATTTGCTATGAAGGACAAGCCTGCATATTTAGAAGTTGTGGTGAAGAAAGCTGGCTTCAAATCAGAAAGGGATGTGTTGGCAACATTAAGATTTTGGAGGCAGTTATCAGTAGGTTGGCATCAGAGTTCTTTTCTGAAGAGATCACTTTTATTAAAATTTGGCAGACAGACTAGAAGGAAGCAATCAGGAAGGAGGGCAACCATGTGGGAGTTGGTACTATACCAGGGTATCCATGACAGGACGGAAAGAGGTTGTGAATTTATAGCATTATGTAAGAAGTAAAAATGTAAGGAAGGGAAAAAATGTGCCTTTTAATTTGCTTGTCACTGAGTGAATGGTGTTGTGTTTAACAGAGAAAACAGGAAACAGATCTGCAGGAGCAGAAGGAACAGCAGAGGGCTGGGGCTAGACAAGGTAAGTTTCAGAAAGTGCTTGTGAGGCATCCCAATGTTAATTTATAGGGAGCTTAACATTTGACCATAAAGTGGAAGCCATATATCTTGTTGTTGTTCTTGGGTGCCGTCAAGTAGGACTCACAGCGACCCTATGTACAACAGAATGAAACGCTCCCTGACACTATGCCATGTCCAGCAGTGTCAGTGCTTCTCTGCTATTTGTAGGGTTTTCAATGGCTGACTATTTTGGGAGTGGGCTGCCAGACCTTTCCGTTTTTGTGGTGCTGGGGATCGAACCTAGGGCCTGAAAGTGTGCAGAGTGGCACTCTACCAACTGAGGTAAACTGCAGCCCTTCCTATGTCTGGGAAGGCGAAGGCAAAACCAAAAGCAAGACACAATCTGAGTCCCTGGGTCATTAAAAGGACTGGACTTTCATAGAAGAGATATATTTTCTCTTGGTTAAGCCTTTGTATTTTGAAATTTGTTTGTTAAAATGGCTATAACAGTAAAGCCTACCATATATCCTGACTTACTTTCTGTATCATTATTTTCATCCCAGTCATCTCTGCCCTTAATTATAAGTGTCCTAGTTCGCAATGTAAAAGGTATGTAGTGAAAATGTTATCGAAGTGTTACCTTGTGAACAACCTATTGAGAATATGCACAATTTCTTATTGTAGGTGGAAGTTAAAGCGGCCTGAATGCCACCAGATACCCAGCTCTGGTCTACTTATACAGATTAGAGATTCATCAGGTTATTGGGAGAGCTGAGGCCATGAAAATGAATGATAGTTTTCAGAAGATGCTGATGAGAAAAAGAATTGGAGTCAGGGGCACAAGGAAGACTCAGGTCTAGGTGATGGGATGGACACACCCAGCGGAGCAGAAAGTGCCAGAGAGAAAGAGACACAGGCAGGAGGTGAGTCCCTGAGTCCCAAGAAACGGACAGTTTTAACATGAGAATAATCAACGGACGATTTTTTTTTACTATGTCAGAGTGATTGTGAATTTAGGCCAAGGCATCAGGGATAATAACATACAAAATTAAAAAATACAAATGGTTATATGATTTAATGAGAATGGGGTTTGGCTCAGTTGGTAGAGCACTGCTCCACACTCTCTGAGGACAGAGGTTTGATCCCTAGCACCACAAAAATGGGAGAAGGATGTGGCAGTCCACTTTCCCCTGCAAAAAAAAATCCTGAAACAATCAGCCATTGAAAACCCTATGAGGGTCTCTATAATGGCACCTAACAACAACAACAACAACAACAACAACAATATGATTATATAATGTATTGATTCAAAATATGATAGAATTTAATTTGTTTTAAAGGAGCTGGAAATAGCTGAGGAAACATTTTCAGGATTAATTACTTCAAATAGGAGGGATAAATGGTAATATCATTCATTTAATGCCTTGTCATAAATTGCAAAGATAATCTATTGAGGATGCTATTGCTAAATTCCTGGTTATTTATGTCAAATACCAGTGTGAAATCAAATTGTAGATTGGTGATTTTTCTGCTAGATTAAAGGATAAGACTGTCAGGATCTGGCTATTTCAGCGTCTGCAAAGGGCAGAAACTAAATTCCAGCTTGTAGGAAATGAAAAAACAGTGACAAACTGGAGCTTGTTTTGAAAAGTTTATCTGCAGGGGAGAAAAATGACAACATAGTATTTGTCAGAAATTCAGGGTGAGGCCAGGTGTGGTGGCGAACACCTGCAGTCTCAGTCACTGGGGAGGCAGAGGGAGGAAGAGGCAGGAGGATCACAAGTTTGAGGCCAGAGGCAGCTTGTGCAACTCAGTCAGACCCTGTCTCAAAATAAAATATAAAAAATGGACTAAGGGCATAGCTCAGTGGTAGAGCACTTGCAAAATATGTGCGAGGCTGTAGGTTCAACCCCCATGTATCACAAAAAAGAAAAAAAAGGAAGGAAGAAAGAAAGAAATGCAGGGTGAGTGAAATATGCCTTTCAGAGGAGAGAGGCTTGAACAAGTTTAAGTGAAATGTTGCTTTGACAAATGCTAAGTGGAAGGAGCAAATGAAAAGGAGGAGGTTGACTGTGTGGAGGGTGGAGGGATCATCTCAGAGGGAGGACTCTGAGGATGCAATGAGTAGATGTATTAAGAACGTATGTGCAACTGAGCACCTGCGTATTCTTGATTCTCCATTCTAATCTGCACCATTTCAATGGTTTTAGAGGACTGTGTCCTCTCCACCATGATTCCAACCTGCAAGGGATTCTAACCCACATCTCATTTTGTAGCCCTCTAAAATTGCTGAGGGCTGAAGATTAGAATCAAGAATATACAGTATTATCTAGATGTAAGGAAGAATGAACTCATGTCATTTGCAATAAATTGGATGGAATTGGAGGACATGATGTTAACTGAAATAAGCCAGACACAGAAAGATTACTAGAGGCCAGGGCATGTGTAAGAGCAGGTAGGGGGATAAAGGAAAATTGGCCTTGGTCAGTGCAAGCTATATGTATGGAAATACCACAGTGGGTCCTATTACTGTGTGCAATTAAAATGTGCTAACAAAAAAAGAATGTGTATGGAGCAATTATTTTTGGGAATAGGGACCCTGCATTCCCTACATTCAGAGATAAAGAGGAAAATTTTATTAAAATGCCATTTTTGGTGGTGGGGGGAGGAATTTAAGAGTGGGAAAAAACCAATAAATAACAAGACCACTTAATTGCCAGGATACCTGTGTCCTAGTGTTAGCTAGGCTGTGTGGTCCTGGTAACTCAGTTGATTGCTCTGAGCTTCCACTTCCTTGCCAATAAATTTAGAGGCAATAACATATGCATTATCAGCTTTGTGGAAGTAGCTTGGACAAGATGTTATAGGTAACAGAGTGTTAAAATGGATTACTATACTAGCACAAATTAATATTCACATTTTGAATCTTAATGGCTAAGAGATCTCTTTAACATCTGCTCTGGGTTTTGCTGTAGGAAAGGCATCCAACAATATTTACCGGAAAAAAGAAATCAGTTAGGTTACCTGAGTAGCAAATCCTTGGCAGAAAAGGGAGCAACAATTTGGACAATTTTGCACAACTTTGAAGCACTTCACAAATATTTACTGCGAGGAAGCTAAGGAAAGAGATGAGGAAAAAAATTCAGGGATTAAGAGGCAGCTCATGGAAAAGAAGCACGATGTGAGGAGCAAAGGAGAAATATTTGGGAATTGAAAACAGTAGGAATAGAAGGTAGATAGCACTTAATAAAAAATAAGCAAGAGAAAACATTTTCTTGGTGTGGTGATGAATCCCCAGCACTGCAAAAACAGGGTGAGGACCTGGCATCTCATTCCTGAAACAATCTCAAAACCATCAGCCTTTGAAAACCCTGTGAATAACATAGAAGCCCTGACATAGTGCTGGGCATGGCAAGGTGTGGTGGAGGATGCCTGAAACACCAGCACTTGGGAAGTGGGAAACAGTGGCAGGAGGATTGTGAGTCTGATGCCAGCCTGTGCTACACAACGAAACCCCATCTCAAAAAACAAAAATAAAAAGAAGCAAAGCGAAACAAAAAATTCCCTGTATTGCAATAGTGCTTAGTGCTTACCAGGGGCTGAAAATAACATCTGTGATCGTAGTCTTAGTTCATATTGCCTGAGAAAAGACAACAGGTAAAGTTCGCATATTTTCTGTTGTTGTTAGGTGCCATTGAATGGGGTCTGACTCATAGCTACTCTCACAGAGTTTTCAATAGCTGATTGTTTCAGGATTGCTTCAGGAGTGGATTGCCACATCCTTCTCCCCTGGTCCTCAGAGAGTGCAGCGCAGCACTCTACCAACTGAGCCAAACCCTAGCCCCGAATTTCCTGTTAGTGATGATAATGAAGGACATTTCATCTGGCTATGTATTGTTGTGGTTGTTGTTAGGTGCCGTTGAATCGGTATCGGACTCATAGGGACCCTACTTACAACAGGTGAAACACTATTGTCAGTGCTTCTCTGCTGTTCATAGGGTTTTCAATGGCGGATTGATTTTTGGGAGTGAGTTGACAGGTCATTTCCCAAGCCTACAGCACCTGGTATTCCCAGTTGGTCTCCCATCAAAGTACTAACCAGGTGGGACCCTGCTTAGCTTCCGAGATGTGATGCTACAGGGCTACGGCTGCAGGCTGGCTATGTATTAACCACCTTGAAAACCAGAATAGTTCAGTTGGTGGCATAACTACATTTACTTGACCAGAGAGTGTACTGGCTTTCTATTTGCACAAGTATGTCGGGCAAAACTGGGAGTTAGGAAGGTAGGGCAATAGGTACCCATAAGGATGTTCTCAAACATCAGGGTGTTTCTCATTTGTGCTAGCTCATTAACCCCTTTGCTCCATCCTTTTTTGTTTTGTTCTGTTTTTTCTTCTTGCTACCAAGGTATTGAACACAGGATCTCTCTAAATTGTACTGGCTGTCTCTGGCCTCAAACTCTCGATCCTCTGGCCTCAGCCAGAGTTGCTGGGATTGTAGGAGTGTGCCACAGTGTCTGGCTCTCTCTAATTTTTAACGAGAAAAAGAGTTTGAATGTACAAAGATAAAAGCATAAAAATCTCTCAAATTGTATCTATTCTAATAATATCTTTGCCATTGTTTCTCAAAATTATCAAAATTTTAATAAGCGTTTTATCTTTTCAATTAAAAATCTATTTGCTAGTGGGGCACAGTAGCACACACCTGTAATCCTAGTGACTAGGGAGGCAGAGGCAGGAGAATCCCAAATTCAGAGCCAGAGGCAGCCTGTGTAACTTAGTGAGACCGTGACTCCAGATAAAAAATAAAATAAAGTGGGCTAAGGGATGCAGCCCAGTGGCAGAGCACTGCAAAGTATGTGTGAGGCCCTGGGTTCAACCCCTAAGTATCAGAAAAATAAATAAATAGAAACTATTTGTTGTTTTAGGTTTCTAAAGACAACTAATGGGGCTGGGATTTAGCTCAGTTGGTAGAGCGCCACTCTGCAGTCTCTGAGGTCCCAGGTTTGATTCCTAGCACTGCAAAAATGGGAGAAGGATATGGCAATCCCGAAACAATCTCCAAACAATCAGCCATTGAAAACCCTAGGAGGGTCACTATGAGCGGGATACAACTGGAGGGCACTTAACAACAACAACCAAGACAACTAATATCCATAGAAAATCTATGTTAGCAGATCCCCCATTGTGATGCAGAGGAATTAGCGCCTGAACTGAAACAATTTACTACAATGAATAAAATTCTAAAAACCAGCTTCATATTCACACAGAACTATGCAGAGGTATTTCAATTAATGTAACTGGATGTGAATTGGCTAGGTCAAATAGTACATACATGTTGTTGTTAGGTACCGTCACGTCAGGTTTGACTCATAGCAATCTTCATAGGGTTTTCAATAGCTGATTGTTTTGGGATTGCTTCAAGAGTGGATTGCCACATCCTTCACCCATTTTTGGGCTCCTAGGGTTTGAACCTGGGACCTCAGAGAGTGCGGAGCAGCACTCTACCAAATGAGCTAAACCCCAGCATCTGTACATACATGGAAAAGTTTTTATATCTATTATCATGTCACTGTTTTAAAATGACTTTGCCAATTTATTTTCTCAGCTGCAATACTTAAGAATATGTCATTTTCTCACAATGCCTCTTTTAAAATTTTACCAATTTGATAGAGGGGGACATGATATATATCTTTATTTTTCAACTTTATGATTAGTGGTGATGTTTGGGAGCACTGTCACTTCTAGGAGCTCTGTCTGTTGCTTATAGTTTAACTTTGTTTATGAGCTTTGTTTTTTGGTTAGGATCGTCTTCTGCACTCTAAGGATATAAAGATACTGTCCTTCATTTTTCCTATGTTAAATATTTGTGTTGGAACTTTCATCCTCAACTGTCTTCAGTTTACTTTTGAATAGGAAGCAAGGTAGGGGAGATCCTACACGATTAATTTTCCTTCTGTTAATTAAAAAAAATAGAGTGAATGAGTGTGTGTGTGTGTGTGTGTGTGTGTGTGTGTGCATGCATGTGCTTATGTCTGAACACAGCGTTGTACCATAACTCTTAATCACATGGATCCCTTTTGTTCACTGTGGAAATTTTAATTGTCAGAACTTTCAATTTAAAGAGTTGCATTTAGTCTAAGAGGTAGATTTTAATGATAGGGAGGGCTAGGGATGTAGCTCAGTGGTAGAGTGCTTGCCTAGTGATCCCCAGAAAGGGAAAAAATATGGAAAGATGAAATTGTTTGACAAGCTTTATTTACTTAGATGTTGATGATGATGATGGTGATAGCAGCTGCAAGTTTTAAATGCTATAGCTTCCAAAATTCATGTATTTTCATCAATATTTATAAAACTGTAGTCTCATTATTTACTTGAAGTAATGCAGTGTAATTTGAAGCTAAAAGTAGAAGTTTTTACAGAGCAAAGGTTTGAGAAAGCATGATGGGTAATGTATGTGTATCAAACTCTGAGTTTTAGCTTTTGGCAGTAATAACAAATAGCTCCATTGATTGATTAGTTATCATGATGTCTTTTCTCTTGCTAACTTTTTTATTAGAAAGCAAAAAATGTTAATTCTTTTTTTGTTGTTGTTGTTTGCAATATTGGCAGTTGAACCCGGGGTCTTGTGCTTGCTAGGTAAGTGCTCTACCATTGAGCTGCATCCTCAACCCCATTTTTACTTTTTATTTTGAGGCAGAGTCTCACCAAGTTACATAATCTGCCTCTGGCATTGAGTTTGTGATACTCATGCCTCACTCTCCTGAGTCCCTGGGATTACAGGCATGCACCACAGCACCTGGCTTAAAAATACTAAAGTTTATTAGAGGAAATAATTTGAATATTTCTTGTTGTTGGGATTTTTTTCTGTTATAGATTTACAATGAATTTTAAAAGACTATTTAGTCTGACATACAACTTTTCTTGCATAAATTACATCTGCAAGACAATGACTCTTTTTCTAGCTTCAGTTTCTCCCTTGTTTGTGACACAATTGAAGTGAAGAATCTTCCTAGATTCTTTAATACTTCCCCTTAAAATTTATAGATATTTCCTCTTTGGCATTTTGCAGGAAATGCAAGATGAGCATCTTATCCTACCAAATAGAAATGATGTGTGATTTTTCTTTTTTTTTGGAGTACTGGGTGTTGAACCCAGGGCCTCATGCTTGCATCCTTTGCAAGTGCTGTACCACTGAGCTGCAGCCCCCAGCCCATTTGTTTTTTTTCTTTTCGAACAGGGTCTCACTAAATTATGCAGACTGCCTCTGGTCTCGAACATGCGATCCTCCTGCCTCTTTCTCCCACATCCCTGGGATTACAGGCATGTGTCACCACTCCTGGCCAAGAAATGATGTTTTCAAAGACTACTAGGGCTATGTCAAAAGGACCCAGCTGTCAACTTTTAGAAGTTTACCACAGCCAAAGATAGGACAGTTCGAAATAATAAGAAATACAATGCATTTAAATGCATTCAATATGTTTAAATTCATAACAATGTATTCTTGAAAAATCTAGTTGTTCACTTGATTTATTTTAAATTTATGAATATATATATAAAGTACAATAAAATATGGTGAATGTTTAAATTAAAAAAATTGTTACTCATGAAAGAGGACTTTCAGAACTGCTTCAGAAAATGGCAAGAATGATGTGTGTTCTAAGTCAGGAGGGGCACTGTGAGGAGGATTAATGGCAATGTGTCTTTCACTGTAATAATTTTTTTTCTTTAAATATTCCCTCTATGTTTTATTCACATCTCATATATACTCTTCCTCATGTCATTTGGGGAGATATATAGGTTGTAAAATGGCTTCAATGGTATTTTTAGGTGATTCGTTCCTATTGATGGGAGAGAAGGACATGGCAATCCATTTCCAAAACAATTACAAAACAATCAGCCATTGAAAACCCTATGAGGGTCACTATGAGTCAGATCTGACTTGAGGGCACCTAACAAACAGTTTCTTTCCAGAAACTTTTGATCTTTCTATATAAAAATCAAGACACCTTTTTCATGTTTATAGTTTATGAGTTCATTAAACTTATTACAAAAATTGGTAATTATAATGATAAAATTAGCATAGCATTTGGAAATATACTCGAGTGATTCTGAGTATTAGAAGTAAAAGTGTATGAATATTAGAGATTATTATTAGCCACACGTATTTAATGTCTCACTGGTTTCATTTTTTAGAATGGAGGATATTATTTCATCTGGTGAGTCTTCCAAATGAAGAGTAGTTATGAATTTTTATTATACTTCACCTATTATTATTATTATTTTGCAGTACTGGGGTTTGAACCCAGGGCCTTGGCTTGCATGCTTTTCAAGTGCTGGACGACTGAGCTGCACCCCCAGCACATTTTTTTTACTTTTTGAGGCAGGGTCTCGCTAAATTACACAGACTGCCTCTGGTCTCGAACTTGTGATCCTCCTGCCTCTGCCTCTCGATTTGCTGGGATTACAGGTGTGTGCCACCACACCCAGCTCTAATTCACTTAAACTTTTATAGAATATGGTATTCTACTGAAGTTATTCCAAAGCAGTAACAACTTTCAATTTGATATTTAGGAGAAAATCTAGTCCGTGGAACAGCTCTTCATGTGCCACAGGACTTTTTAATTTTTTTTGACAGGAGCTTTTTTTGAGACAGAAATTCAAGTTTGTCTGCTGTTTCTTCTTTGGCTCATTTTTTAATGAAGTGAATGGAAGTCCTGGCATAGGCTTGCTAATTTTTGCAGAAGTATTCCTAACTTACAGCTGCTCACCTGATTTGTAAGCATGGATCTAGCCCACAGAGCAATTCAGAACACAGTGACTTCAGGTCCCTCAGTGAACTACTGTCTAGCTCCCACCAAAAGTTTGACTGAAAGGGAGGGACAATGTCTATCAAAGTAGCAGACTGCTCCAAATCCGGAAGTTCATCTTCAACATCAGTGGCTCTCCCTCTGTTCTTGTCTCCAACATGGAATACAGTTTGCCTTTCAGCTCTCTATTGTCTGCAACGTATCTACATATTTCTCTTGCCTAGAATTCTGCTCCCCCTTTATAAACAAAGGAGATAATTCCTTTTATGCATTTGCCCATTTATTTGCTACATTAGCACCACGAAATGCTGTACAATGAGACTATGCTGAGAGGCCAGAGGAACTAACTCAAGAAAACAGTATAACCTCAGAGTGAAAATATAAAGCTATATGGTAAGTATACCTTATCCTACCATTCATGAGTGGCAGCTTTAGGATATTCATTGTTTCTAGGATGCTGTCATGGGGACTCTCAGCTCCTAACTTCAGTCCTTTGGTCTCACCTTCCTTTCTCTTTGTAATTTATTCTTCTTTTTTTCTGCTATCTTTCCAAGAAATTTCTCAAGGAGTCTATTTCATACTCATAAGAATTGAGAATTAGAGAGAAGAAGTAAATTTTCAATTTTTTCCAAATATTTCTTGAACTATGAAGTAATGCAGCCTTATTATAGAACATATAAATGTGAAGAAAATAGAAAATAAGAAATGAACTTTTGTGTGGAATACTCTGTGTATGTCTATTAAGTCCATTTAATCTATTGTGGTGTTTAACTTTGAAGTTTCTTTGTTGATTGATTGTCTGGATAGTCTATTTTATTGATAAGAGTGTGGTATTGAAGTTGCCCAATATTATTGTACCTGGACCTATTTGTGCCTTTAAGTCCACTAGTGGTTTTTTTTTTATGACATTGGCTGCACAGATATTCAGTGCATATATATTTACAATTGTTATACCTTCTTTATTGATTGCTCCCTTTATTAACATGTAGTGACCTTCTTTGTCTCTTTGGACTAGTTTTAACGTGAAATCTACTTTGTCTGATATAAGGATGGCTACTTCTTTTTTATGTCATGCACTGACTAGGTATATCAATTTTCTACCCTTTCATTTTCAGTTGGTGGTTGTCCTTGCCAGTTAGATGTGTTTCTTATAGACAATAAATGGTTGGATGTTGTTTTTTAATCCAGTCTACTAATCTATGCCTTTTAATTGGATATATAAGACCATTTATATTTAGGGTTATTATAGAGAGAGGTTTACTGGTTCTTGTAATTGTGTTGGGTGTTTTGCTGGTTGGGTCATATACTATTTGTTCTTTTTTTTTTTTTTTCATCCCTTATTTATATTCATGGTTTGCTGTTTTTTTTTTTTTTTGAGTTGGACATAGCTGATGCTTTTCTAGCTCTCTTTAGTTTGTCACTTCCTGTTTTGTATGGGAGTCTTTTTTTATTGGAAATTTTTAATGTACACCTTAATGTGATTCATTCTGACATGCTTTTCATCGTGACATTTCCATATATGCATTTTGTTGTACATTATTCATATAGGTTCCCCCTTACCCTCTTGTACACTTCCTCCCTCTGTCCCACCACTGTATGGGAGTATTTTTAGCAACTTTCTCTTGAGATCACAGTCTCCAGTGCCAGAGACGAAGACCAACCATTGTAAGTGGTACAATGCCCAATCAAACCATATATAGAAATACACTTAAAATCACTTAATGCCAACTCTGGTACCACCAATGTCCATAGAACAAAGGATGGCAATAACAATATAGAGTTACCTTTGAAGTTATAATGTATTTAGAGTGAAGGTATAAATAGTATTGCCTGAAGTAAAAAGGCAGACAGAGAAAGGGGAGACTGAAGAATTCCTCAAGAGTAAAGTAAAAGAAGGAAAAAGAAGATCTAGAAAGGAAATGCATGCTAGGAAGAGGGAGAGAAAAGAGCTAAATATATGTAAAAAATTGCACAGTAAAGTAAAAGATATATCCATAAAAAAAGGTATATAAACAGGATTAAATAAACATAAGCGGAGCAATAAGAAATGGCAAATCTAAAAGATTTAAAGTGCAGTAAATAGAAAGATACACAGACAGAAAAAGATTAAACATACCTAAAGAAGAACAAAGATAAAATTTGGGCCGGGCTCAGTGGCTCATGCCTGTCATCCCAGAGGCTCGGGAGGCGGAGGCTTGAGGATCACAAATTTGAGACCAGACGTAGTCTGTGTAACCTAGCGAGACCCTGTGTCTAAAACTAAAAAATTTGGCTGGGGGTGCAGCTCAGTGGTCCAGCACTTGCAGAGCATGCAGGCTCAGGCCCTGGGTTCAAACCCCAGTACGGCAAAAAAAAAAAAAGGTAAAATTTACATTAGAAAAAAAAATAATAATAAAGAGCCAGACATGGACTTGCTTCCCTTCAATCACAGCATTTCTGGTAGCTGACACAGGAGAATCTTGAGACTCAGGCCAGAAGCAGTTGATACAATTCATTGTGACCCTGTCTCCAAGCAAAAATAGGAAAAAGACTGGAGTACTACACAGTGGCATGGCACTTATCCCATGCAAAGCCCTAGGTTCAATCCCCAGCACAGCAGGAAAAGAGAAAAAAAAAAAAAATAGAAAAAAGGGTCTTCCTTCTGTGGTCTCTAATACTGGAGTCTGTTAGGTGGAGGTGGTGATTAGTTGAAGGAGTCTTTCTGTCTGACCATGGCTTAGAGTTGACAGTCTCCATAGATCTTCCTATGAGAAATAGAATTATCTACTCTCCCCAGGGAGTAGGGCTTGCATTGGAACAACTTTCCCAAGCTTGTTGCTGCCTGAACCTCTCAGTTTGTCAGGGTCCCATCTCCTTTCTCCCTGTAATTACCTACTGCAGCTTTGTAGCATGCTAGGGTTGTGGCAGGTCAGCCCTAGGCTTTCCACAAGTGATAATTCTTTGTTTTCAGGCTCCCTGGGGCAGCTCAGTCTCATACAACAGGTTACTTCTCAAGATGGTCCTGGGTCATGATCTTTCAAGACATGGAGTGAGGAGAACATCACTTCTCAATTTTGAAACCCCTAGTCAAGAAGAGCCACTGAATCACCAAATCCCTGGAAGAGACCAAGGGCTTCAAGGAATGTGGGCTTGCCCTGTGGCACTACTAGTCTGATGGGCAGGGCTATCTGTCTTACCTCTTTGGATGAGGGCTCTGTTTCTCCTCCCCCACAGGAAGCCATAGCTGGAGATGTGCCCTGTTCAGCTCCTGTCACTGTTCAGCTCCATTCCACAACCTGGGACTATCTCACAGTCTCCTCTGTGCTTTCCTTTTTTCTCCAAACTTTCTTCAGAAAAGAGTCCATTCCTTTCTATTCTAACGCCTTTGTTTTCCCAAGTCACACAGACATTGCCATTAATTTGCCATCTTAAACTGGAAGTCAGAATTGCATTCCCTTTTAAAGGACAGGCAGTATTCTACTGTGTGAATATACTACATTTAAAAAATTAATTCATCCATTAATGAACATTGAGGTGTTTCTACCTCTTGGCTATTTTGAGTAGTGTAATGACTATGGGTGTGCAATTACCTCTTCAAGACCTTAATTTCAGTTCTTTTGGAAATACATTTGGCCTTCCATATCTAATGTGTTCTATTTCTACAGATTCAGTAAAGTATGGATGGAACATATTTGGAAAAAAATTCTAGAAAGTTCCAAAAAGCAAAAAAATTTGCTGCATGAATCACTAAATCTACATGAATGCTAAATCTACATTAATGAAGTGATATGTAGTTATATGTGGCTATTGTTCGTTGTTGTTAGGTGCCATCGAGTCAGTAGGAATCCTCATAGGATTTTCATTGGCTGATGTTTTCAGGATTGCTTTAGGAGTAGATTGCCACGTCCTTCTCTCATTTGTGCCACTGGAGATCAAACCCTGGGTCTTCAGAGAGTGCAGAGCTACACTCTACCCACTAAGCTAAATCCCAGCCCCATCTGTGGCTGTAGCTTCCTAATATTTCATAGATCCTCAGTTTCCTCCCAACACTCATTTGAGGATTATTTGCCTGGGGTCTGGTTTGTATAATATAGAATTAGACTTATTATGGCTTTGTCTATAAATTTTTTTCCTTAAATAACATAGTGTAACAACTATTTCCATAGCATTTATGCTATCCTTGGTATTATAAGTAATCTAGAGATGATTTGAATTATATAAGGTGATGTGGATAATTTATATGCACATACTATACCATTTTATATAAGGGACTTGAACATCTACGGATTTTGGAAAATGCAGGGTTCCTGGAACTAATCTCCATGGATACTGAGGAATCACAGTGTACATGGATGTGGGAATGCTAAATCATATGGTTTTTCCACTTTTAAATTTTTGAGGAAATTTCATACTCTTTTCCATGGCTGCTGCACCATTTTTCAATCCCAGCAACAGTGCATGAGTCCTAGTTTCTCTACATCTTCAACACTTGTTAATTCTTTATGTATATGTGTATATATATATATATATATATATATATGTATATATAGCCTTCCATATCTAATGTGTTCTATTTCTACAGATTCAATAAAGTATGGATGGAACATATTTGGAAAAAAAATTCTGTATGTATATATATGTGTGTGTGTATATATATATTCTGTATATATATGTATATATGTATATATATGTGTATATATTATACACACACACACACACACACACACACACACACACACACACACACACTGGCCACCTAGGCAGATATGATATGACATTTAATTGTGGTTTTGATTTGAATTTTCTAATAATTAGTAATGTTAAGCATCTTTTCACATGCTTATTAGCCATTTGTACATCATCTTTGAAGAAATGTTTTTCAAGGCCTTTGCCCATTAATTAAATCAGGCTCTTTGAATTTTTCATTGTTGAATTGTAAGAGGTTTTTATTTATTTATGTATTTTGAGACAGGGTCTGTCTGTGTAGCCCAGACTAGCCTGGAACTTGCTATGTAGACCAGGTTGGCCTTGAACTCACATCAATCCTCTTGCTTTAACCTCTCAAGTACTGGGATGATAGACCTGTGATAGACCACTACATTATGAATACTAATTTATTTTCAGTTATATGATTTGCAAATATTTTCTCCTGTTCTGTAGATTACCTTTGTGCTCTATTGATTGTATCTCTTGACATCTAAAAGTTTTTTACATTTGGTTTAATCATATTTGTTTATTCTTACATTTGCTACCTTGCTTTTGATGTCATATTCTAGAAGTTACTGCCAAGTTCAATATCATGAAGTTTTCCTCTGTTTTCTTCTAGAAGTTTTATAGCTTTAGACCTTACCTTTACAACTTTAATTTATTTTGACTTAATTTTGAAAATTTCCCACAACAGTGGGAAGAAGGAGAAAAAATATGGCTTTGGAGTATATTTGACATGACTTAAGTAATACTTTGATATTAACGGGTATATTGGAGAGAGAAATTATAGTTAATTTTTACAGCTATACTCATGGTGCCTAGAACAGTAGCTGGTATTATGTATGAGATACTAGATAAATATTCATGTGATGGTGAGAGAAATGTATATGTATTTAAATTTATAAGATATAACTCTTGAGCTGAGTCTCAAGAAAATGAGAAGACATTTCCCAGCAGGTTATGACAGACATTGCTCACAAAGCATCTCTTGCTCTTTGTCTTCAAATTACTAGTGACTATTTGATATGGTCTGGCTGATGAGATGGAGGTGGAAAACTGCTGGTTGGGGCTTCAGGGAAGGGGCTTTATGCTATGTTAATAAAAAGAAAGAATTTCAGTGAGCATTCTATTGGATGTTCTTCTTTGTTCTTTCTGCACGGAAAAGAAATGTGCTGTTTGAAATGTCAACGACTATCTTGAGGAAGTGAAGCAGCAAGTAGGAGGATGATCTGCTTGCTAAGTAAGTCCAAAAGTTAGAAAGGGCCTGGATCTCTACCAGGATTATTGGGCAATCTCATCAACCTTGGAATATCAACCTCTGGACTTCTCTATTTGTGTAAGCAACTTTTAGTTGCTTTTCTGTTATTTATTGCCAGAGGAATTTCTAGTGGACTCACAAACAGACGCAAAATACATTCAGGATGGATGAGTCAGTGTGACAAAAGACATGGGGTTGTGAAATAACACAGAGTATTAGGTAAACTTCAAGTAAAGAAAGGGTTCAACTCAGCTGGGGCTTACAGATAAAAGAGGGAGTTGGAGCTTTGTGTTACTTAAGAAAGAATCTAGATTTAATTCTGGAGGCAAGTGTGTAGACAATGAAGGGAATTCAGCATGATAGAATGAGGATCATTCTGGCAGGAAGGGACACATTGGAGGAGGGACACAATCCAGGGGGCTGTTTCAAAGTTCAGATGAGAGAAAATAAGAATCCAAAACCACATTTACAACAGTGGGAAAACAGAGAAAAAAGACGGCTTCGAAGAATATTTGATATGACTTTATTAATACTTTAATATTAATAGGTGTACTAGAGAGACAAGTTGCTTGCAGCCATAGCACTGTAGCATCAGATCTCAGAAGCTAAGCAGGGTTGGGCCTGGTTAGTACCTGGATGGAAGACTGCCTGGGAACACCAGGTGCTGTAGGCTTGGGAGAAGAACCTGGAAACCTACTCCCAAGAAACAATCAGTCATTGAAAGTCCTATGAATAGCAGAGAAGCACTGACAATAGTGTTTCACCTGTTGTATGTAAGGTTGCTATGAGATGGACACTGACTCTACAGCATCTAACAACAACAACAACAACAACAACAACAACAACAACAACAGAGAGAGACAAATTATATTTCTGCACATCTGAGACACATCAATATAAAGAATGCCACTAGAAAATATACTATTTGAGGAAGGAAAATTCCATTTAAATAAATGATTATTGTAAGCAAATTATAAGCAATTATGATTATGATAAGCAAAATGCATGTTGACTTCAGAGATGTGAAAAGATACTCATTTTAGAATCAATGAAAACTAGTTATAACTAATATTTATAGACACTACATGCCAGGCATTGTGATAAGCATTTTGCCAAGATTACTCGATTTCACGCATTCAAAACTTTATGAGATAAACATGGATTTTTCCCTATTTTAGAGCAAATACATGGAAATACTTGCTAAAGACAAATGTGAGGGACTAGAGACATAGCTGAGTGGTAGTGCTTGCCTAGTATGTGCAAGGCCCTGGGTTCAATCCTCAGCACAAAAAAGAAAAGAAAAAGACAAATGTAGGGAAAATGGGAGGATGAATCTTAGATATACTGAATTTGAGGTCCTTTTGAGACATTCATTGAAGTTATTCGGTAGGGACCTGGGTATAGAGTTCAGAAGTTAAGGAGAAAGGAAATTGATTAACCAGATCAGTCAATGTTTTAAAGCCTACAAAGAGCCAGATTCTGTATTAGGTCCTAGAGATGTTGTGGCAAGAAAAACAGTCAATGAAGAAGATAGATATTGTTCAGTCACTCCATAAAATGTTAGGGAATGCATTGTACCTGGAACTGTTTGGCGTTTCATAAAACACACATTGGAGAGTTCATATTCGTATAGAAAAATACAACCCAAAATATATGAACAAATACATAAGATAATTTCACATGATGATACTTGCTATGAATGAAAAAAATGTTTCTTTTCTTCCCCAAACATACCAGAAGTTATGAGCATTTATAAGAGGGAGCACCAATTTGGATTGTGTGCTCTGGGAAGATCTCTTTTATCATATGGATTTTAAGCTAAGAACTCATCCTTGCAAAGAGAGAATGAGCCAGTTATACAGCATTACAAGTAGAGGGAGACATAGCAGAAAGTCCTCAGAAATTCAGTTATCAAGAACAGACAGAGGGACAATGTGATGACACATCACCATGAAGGAGGAAAAAAGTATAATGCAGGAGAAACAGGGAGAAAATACAAGTATGGGAAAATACAAATGATTCTAAAATAATTGGAACCAGATGAGGAAGGTGGTGGTTAGAGGCAACCAGCACTTTCCTGCATTTCCACAAATCTGAAGCAAAACATCAGGTACCTGGCTGCAGGGAGAGATGGGTGGAGCAGAAATTCAGAAGTGCAAGAGTGAACAGTAGGCAACTAGTAACTGGGTTAAATCCAGAAAAACTAAACTATACATTTCTAAAAGAAACAGTTGACCCTAACATACAGTACTAGGCAAAAAGACAGGGAAACGGGAGAATCTCCCTGAGTGGGACTTTATGCAAAAGAAAGAAAAAGTAAAGCCTCAGTGAGTTCCACAAACACACAATCTGGCACTCTGTAAAACTATAGCAAGTTGATGCCATAGAAGGGGTGCCCTGCATGCCTTAGCTTGCCCACTGGTGCCATGGTGAAGAATCTTTTTACTATCTTACTATCAAACCTTTTGGCCAGGAGCAGAAGCCCCTGCAATTTTATATGTTCAAGCCCCAAATACCTGCCCCCCTCTCCATTAGCTAAGTAAGTGATTGCCCAAAGAATCAGTGTGGGCCCAGGAAACTGGTTGTTAAAACAGTATAACAAGGCCCCTGAAAGAATGGACTCTAAAGAATTAAAATGTCTCTGGGAAATCCCATGCTGAGGATGAGAACAGTCTAAAGCCTTGGTTCCAGTGGAGCTATGCTCTCCCAGGAACAGACTCCTAACCATTCTGATAACTTACCTACATGTGCCTATCTCTTGGCCTTTGTTTCATCTTTTCTATAAAGTATAACACTGCTGCAGAAAAGGTAGAGAGAGCCTGAGAATTTTTCTTTCCCTACTTCTGGGCTAAACCTATTTCTCTTTACCAATACCTGTCTTCCGGTTTGTTGGTAAGGCAGCGATCTATGAACATCTGGGCTCTGGTAACATTACATTGTGACTTGGATGCAGATTCTGAGATATAAGTCTACTTGGCAGAAAATGTGGGCCATACTGCAGAGGGAAGTGAGGGATGATTCTATTTGGGACCTGTAGTCCTACCTTTGGGAAGAGGACAGAGACCAGCTGTGTGTGAATATCTATGTATGTGTGGGGGTGGGATGGGGTGGGGGTTAGGACAGATACTGATATGGCTTGAGCATGCAGGATCACTGTGTCCTGCGACTTCCCTCAGAAGCACAGATTTCTTTGATCTTACTGCTTTCTACACTCTTAGGGACCCAGAGACACTAGGTGGGAACGCGGCTGGCTCAGGCTTCACCTGTGCCCATGTGTGCACTGGAACAGTGCCTTTGGTGTGACGGGTCATTCTACCTGGGTCCTTGGAATCACCTGGTGGGAGCAGATTGAGGGAAGCTCCTGGATTCCCTACATTGCTGGAATTGGATACACAAAACACTGGCCAGAATTCAGCCTAGAAACAGTCACAATACCGTGCACTCTAGCAGAAAAGGCAGGGCAGAGCTCAGCCTTCCAACAGCCCTCTCTGGTCTAACATGCTTAAACTTCAGAGAGAAAATTCTCAATACCTTCCTGCCCTCCACACCAAATAAACTACAAAATGACAAGTTTGGGGAAAACTGAAGTATCATCATTCTCTACCTCTTCAGGAAGAAAGGAATATTGACTATTTTTTTTTTTTACGTTTTATCTTGCTCTGTATTAGTTTTGTAGTGTTTTCCCTCAGTATTATTTACTATACCTTTCTCCCATATCTTTTATTCTCTTGTTTCTTCACTCTTTGTTCATTTTCCCATCCCTCTTCTTTTTATTATCTATTAATACTTTTAATCATTTTTAAATATCAAGTTTATCCTATGTGAGTGTTCTTGTTGTTAAGTGCTGTCGAGTGACCCTATATACAGTAGAACAAAACACTCCCTAATTCTGTGCCAGGCACATGAGCTTATTTATTAAGCCCATTGTTGCAGACACTGTGTTAATCTATCTAGTTGAGGGTTTTCCTTTTTTCCATTGACCTGCTACTCTTCCAAACATGATATCCTTCTCCAGGGATTGTGCCCTCCTGACCACATGTCCAAAATACATAAGATGCAGTCTAGCCATCCTTGCTTCCCAGGAGCACTCTGGTTGCACTTCTAGGACAGATCTGTTGGTTCTTTTGGCAGTCCATGGTATATTCAATATTCATCTCCAGTACCATCATTCAAAACATCTATTCTTCTCTGGACTCTCTTGTTCAATGTCCAGCTTTTACAACCATATGATGCAACTGAAAATACCATGGCATGAGTCAGGCCAGTATTTAAAGAGATTTTTAGCCACAGCTTTACCCAATGCAATTTGTCTATTGATTTCTTGACTGCTTCTTCCATGGGTGTCAAATGTAGAACCAAGTAAAGCAAAATTGTGGACAACCTCAATCTTTTCTCCATTTATTGTGAAGTCACATACTGACCCAGTCATAAGGATTTTTGTTTTGTTGATGTTTAGTCACAATCCATACTGAAGGCTATGATCTTTGATCTTCATCGGTAAATAGTTCAAATCTTCTTCACTTTCAGCAAAGCAGAGTTGTATCATCTACATAACGCAGGTTGTTGATGAGTCTTCCTCCAAACCTGATGCGGAGTTCTTCTTGTTCAGCTTCTCGGGATTATTTGCTCAGCATAGAAATTGAACAGATATGGTGAAAGGCTACACCCCTGATGCACACCTTTCTCAATTTTAAACCAAGCGGTGTTTCCTTGTTCTATTTGACTACCTCCTGGTCCATGTACAGATTCCTCATGGTTACAATTAGATGCTCTGGTATTCCCACTCCTTGCAGTGATATCCATAATTTGTTATGATCCACACAGTCAAATGCCTTTGCATAGCCAATAAAACATAAACTTTTTTTGGTATTCTCTGCTTTTGGCTAATATCCATCTGACGTTAGCAATGATGTCCCTGGCTCCCCACCGTATTCTGAATCCAGCTTGATTTTCTGTCTATATACTGCTGTAGTGGCATTTGAATGATCTTTAGTAAAATTTTGTTTGCGTGTTATATTAATAATACCATCTGATAGTTTCCACATTCAGTTGGATCCTCTTTCTTGGGAATAGACACAAATATGGATCTCTTCCAGCCAGTTGGCCAGGTAGCTGTTTTCCAAATCTATTGGCATAAACATTTTAGCACCTCCAGTGCTGCATATGTTTGTTGAAATATCTCTATTGGTATTCCTTCAATTCCTGGAGCCTTGTGTTTTGCTAATTCCGTCAAGGCAGCTTCTACTTCATCCTTCAATACCATTGGTTCCTCATCGTGTGCAACTTCTTGAAATGGTTTGGCATCCACCAATTATTTTTTGTATAATGACTGTGTATTTTCCTTCCATCTTCTTTTGGTGTTTCCTGTATCATTTAATATTTTCCCTGTATCTTTCACTATTGCTACTTGAGGCTTGAATTTTTTCTTCAATTCCTTAAACTTGAAAAAAACAGTGTGTTCTTTCCTTTTGGTTTTCTGTCTCCAGCTCTTTGCACATGTCATTAAAATGTTTTATTTTGTCTTCTCAAGCTGCCTTTTGAAATCTTCTGTTTAGTTCTTAACTTCAGCATGTCTTTCTTTTACTTTAGCTGCTTGATGTTCAAGGGCAAGTTTAAGTCTCTTTTGACATGTAATTTGATCTTTTATTTTTTTCCTATCTTTTAAATAACCTTTGCTTTCCACATGAATGATATTGTTGATGTCATGCCACAACTCATTTGGCCTTCCATCATTTGTATCTAATGCATTAAACTTGTTCTTGAGATGGTCTCTGAACTCAGGTGGGATATATTCAAGGTCATACCTTGGTTCTCTTATACTTGTTCTAATTTTCTACAGTTTCAGTTTGAAATTGCTTATGAATAGTTGATGATCTTGTCTACAATAAGCACCTGGTCTTCTTCTGACATTTGATATTGAACTTTTCCATTGTTTCTTTCCACAGATGTAGTCAATTTGGTTCCTATATGTTCCACCTGATGAAGTCCGTGTGTATGTTGTTGTTATTAGGTGCTCTTGAGTTGTATCCAACTCATAGTGACCCTCATAGGGATTTCAGTGGTTGATTGTTTTGGTATTGCCTCGGAGTGGATTGCCTTTCTTTGTCCCATTTTTGCGGTGCTGGGAATCAAACCTGGGACCTCAGAGGCTGCAGAGCAGCTCTCTACCAACTGAGCTAAATCCCATGTATATAGTTGCCATTTATGTTTGTGAAAAATGTATTTGACTTATACAGACTTTCTGTTTCTTTTGATTAAATCTGTGTGAGTATATTTTCAGGAATTTATCCATTTCTTCTTGGTTATCTAATTGGTTGGTGTATAATTGCTCATAATAGTCTTTTATAAATATTTTGGGTTTTTTTGTCATTGAATGTAATGTCTTCTGTTATTTATGACAACATATTTAAGCTTTCATCATTTTTTTCTTAGTCCAGCTAAAGGCATGCCAATTTTGTTTATCTTTTCAAAAAATAATTCCTAGATTATTTTTTCTATTCTCTTTTTTTCCTATTCTAAACTTTATAATTTCCTTCTGCTAAGTTTACTTTGTTCTTTTTCTAGTTCCTTGAGGCATTAAGTTAGATTACCTATTGGAGATCTCGTCTTCTTTTAAAAAGTGTCAGCACATATCAATATAAACTTCCCCTTAGTAGTGCTAGTGTAAAACCCCTAAGTTTTGGTATGCTGTGTTTTTGTTTGTGCTTGTTTCAAATTACTTCATATCTACTTTGATTTTTTTTCTTTGATCTAATGGTTATTCAAGAATCTATTGTTGTGTGGGCATTGTGATCCATGGCTGAACTCTCAGTACTTTGGATGCTAAGGGAGGAGGATCAAGAGTTTGAGGTCAGCCTGGGCTACAAAAGAAGGCTCTGTTTCAAAAACAAGGGCTAGGGATGCAGATGAGTGGTAGAGCACTTGCCTAGCATGTGAAAGGCCCTGTGTTCAATCTCCAGCACTGCAAAAAAAAAAAAATCTATTGTTTAAATTCCACATGTTGTGAATTTTCCCAATTACCTTTGTTATCAACTTCTACTTTCATTCCTTTGGGTCAGACAAGACACTTGGCATGATTTTAATCCTTTTCAGTTTGTTAAGACTTATTTTGTAATCTAGCATGCCATCTATTCTGGAGAGGGTTTCGTATGTGCTAGAGAAGATTGTGCTCTGCTTTGGGTGGAAAGTTCTGTATATGTCTGTTAGGTCTGTATGGACCTATCTATCATGTTGTTTGAATCTTCTGTTTTCTCATTGAATTTCTTTCTGGATGATCTATTCATTATTGAAAGTGGGATGTTGAGATCTCCTATTATTATTGTATTGCCATATAGCTCTCCCTTTAGATCTATCAATATTTTCTTTATATATTTAGGTGCTCTGATACTGGGTGTGCATGTTTACAATTATTATCTTTTGTTGAATTGATCTTTTTATTTTTATCTAGTGACTTTTTCTGATTATTTTTATAGTTTTTAAATTAAGGACTATTTTATTTGGTGAAAGTATAGTTTCTCCTGCTTTTTGTTTTCATTTGCATAATATATCTTTTTCCATTCCTTCACTTTCATTTTAGATGTACCTTTACTGGTGAAAGAAGTTACTTGTAGGTGGTAACTTTATTTTTTAAAACCCATTCAGCCAGTCTATACATTTCAACTGGGTAATTTAATAGGTTTACATTTAAGATTGGTGTTGATAAGTAAAAGCATACTCCTATCATTCTGTTAATTTTTTCTGGTTGTTTTATGTACTTTTTCATGGGAATATACAAAAGATATTCAGCTTGTTGTTTAACTTGGTGGTTTGGTGGTTTTCTTTTGATAGAATTTGATTCTGTTTCTCTTTTGTCCATCTACTCTACTGTTGAATTCTGTGCTTTTGCACATTTTCTTATGGTAGTCATCATCCTTTCACTTAACAAGCATTTCTTATTGGGCTGGTCTGATAGTGATGAATTCCTTCAGTTTTTGCTTGTTATGGAAAATCTACTTTTCCTTCATCTCTGAAGGATAGGTTTGCTGGGTATAATATTTTTGGCTGGCCATGATTTTTACTTCCAGAATTTTGACTATTTCATTTGATTTTCTCCTGGCTTGTAAGATTTCTGCTAAGTCTGCCATTAGTCTGATAGGAATTCTTTATAAGTGACTTGATGTTTTCCTTTTGTCATTTTTTTTTTTTTTTTTTTTGAGACAGGGTCTTGCTGTGTATCCCAGGCTGGCCTAGAACTCACTATGTAGACCAGGCTGGCCCCCAGCTAGCTTCAATCCTTCTTAGCTTCAAAAGTGCTGGGATTACTGACATGTGCCACCATGCCTAACTTCTTTTGCTGTTTTTAGATTTTTCTCTTTATCTTGTAGTTTTAACAGTTTGGCTATAGTATACCTTTCTGGTCAAATCTTTTAAATGTCCTTTGGGCTTCCTGGACTTGGATATCTACATCTTTCCCAAGAATTGTAAAGTTTTTAACAGTTATGTATGGAATAGGTTTTCTATGCTGCCCCCTTCTCTTATTCTTCAAGAATGCCCATAATGTGAATGCTTGATTGCTTAATAGTGTCCCGTAAGTCTTTGAACCTCTCTTCCTCCCTCCCTCCCATCTTTCCTTCTTTCTTTCCTTCCTTCCTTCCTTCCCTCCAGCTGGTCTTTTTGCAAATGACTTATCTTTGAGTTTAGAAATTCTTTCTTCTATTTGCTTGATTTGGCTGTTGAGACACTTAAAATTGTATTTTTAATTTCATATATTGAGTTCTTTGGCTCTAAGGTTTCTGATTGTTTCTTTTTACTGATCCTTACCTCTTCCTGAATGTATTATTAATATCATGAAAATTTTTCTTAATTTCATTGAATTGTCTTTCTGTATTCTCTTATAGCTCATTGTTGTTGTTATTAGGTGCCATTGAGTCGTGTCCGACTCATAGTGACCCTCATAGGGTTTTCAATGGCAGATTGTTTCGGGATTGCCTTGGGAGTGGGTTGCCAAGTCCTTGTCCCATTAAATGTCCTTAAAATCATTCTCCTGAATTCTTTATAAGGCAATTTGTTGATTTGAGGTCCATTGCAAGTGAGGTATTGTGTTCCTTTGAGGAAATTGTGTTACTTTTTTGTTGTTATTGTTGTTGTTTTTTCATGCTTCTGTGTCCCTACATTGCCTTTTTTTCCATCTAGTGAGTCAGTTGCTTCTGGCAATTTTATAGAGTAACTTTCATGGTTATGTGTCTTAGGCTATTGGTTGGATATTCTCTGTTGGTTTTGGTTCTAGTTGGATGCTTCGGTGAAATGTCTGTGTAACATCTTTAGTTGTGATCAATACTGGCAATGTCTGTGTCTCAGTGGCCTGGATTGGTGGTATTGTGGGATTATACCACCAGCTGGAATGCAGCTTCCTTACATGAGGCAAGTTCTCTGGCAGCTCTGAGCATGGTGCACTCAGTTATGGGTATGGGGTGCCTGTTAGTTCCTGAGTTGTGTGATGGTGGGTCTACCCTGGTGGGCCCAAGTAAGTGTGGCACAGCATGCCAAATAGTGGGATGGGGCTCCTGTTAGTGTCTCAGTGTACCAGTGTGTCCAGTTGGGGCACCTGCCAGTATCTGAGGCCTGCCCAGCTAACTTCATGGGGCCTCCAAGGACCAGCTCCTCATGGAGGCCTGCACATCCTGAGGCTGAGGGGGTTTGGAGAGGGCTTAGTATCACCTTTTTAATACCTCAGTGGGCTGAACTTGTAAAAATGGGCTGCTGAATTGCTTCTTGGCCCCATCAGGCCAGATTGCTTTCTGGGGGCCTTTGATGGCCAAGTCACTCAGAAAAGTCTGCTTGGCTGCTTCCTGGTGGTGTAGACAAGTGGATGGGGCTACCTGATAGCTTCCCTTGGCCTCTATAGGCTATGCTACTCAGGAAATGCTGTTCTGCTATGTTCTGGGACCAAGGACAGGTGAAAGGGACCACCTGGCTGCTCCCTAGGAGATTTGGCAGGCTGATCTACTCAGGGCTGGTGCCCCAATTGCTTCTTAAGGTCAAGGGTACATGCACACAGCCACCAGCTACATATGGGACAGCAGGAGGTTAAGCAGGACTGCCTGGCTGCCTGGGGTCAAAGGTGGTCAGCAGAACCACTTATATGTTTCTGGGACAGCAAGAGTTTGGGCAGGGCTGTTTGGGTGATTTCTAGAGGCTGTTGGAGGCTGAACTGCTCAGGGTGAGTCACGAGTTTCTTCTGGGGCTATGGGAGGGCAACTGGCTGGGCTGCAGGTTTGGGTCAGTGAAGCTTCAGGAGGCAGCTCCCAGTTGCTTCATGATACCCTGTTATTACCAAGAAGTTCCCTCCACTATGCAATAGTTTTCCTCTTATATGCCTGTGGGAGGAATCCGGGAAGGTGTCTCATGAGGACCTTGCAAAAGCCTCTGCACTCCCTCCACTGGTTATTGTCATTGTTAGGTGCTGTTGGCCTGCAGTGGTAGCCCTGTGGCATCCA
>VMDO01009892.1:59884-74828 GCA_007922755.1 Pedetes capensis
AAGCTAAGCAGGGTCGGGCCTGGTTAGTACCTGGATGGGAGACCGCCTGGGAACACCAGAAGCTGTAGGCTTGGGAGAAGGACCTGGCAACCCCCTCCCAAAAATCAATCTGCCATTGAAAACCCTGTGAACAGCAGAGAAGCACTGACAATAGTGTTTCCCCTGTTGTACAGAGGGTCGCTATGAGTCGGATACCGACCCGACGGCACCTAACAACAACAACAACAAGGTGCTGTTGAGTCAGTGACCCTACCGATAATGGGCAAAACACTATTATCAGTTCTTCTCTGCTGTTCATAGGATTTTCAATGGTGGATTGATTTTTGGAAGTGGGTTGCCGCGTCCATCTCCCACTCCTTCCACTAGGGAATGTTAATGGGCTCCCTGCCATCATAAGCGCAATTACTGGTTTCGTGGTTGATTTGCTGCCATGACTGCTGGCCACAGTCTTGTGGAAGTCACCATAGCTGCTTTACTTCAGGAAAGTGATGGTCATGTCCAGCCCAGAGGAAATGGTCACACTACACAGGGCACTCGAGTCCTGCCACAGGTGGGTTAGCTGTGGCCCAAGGCCTTCCTGTGAAAACCATAGTGAACTGGAACCAGACTCTGGGCTTTTGATCTCCTGCTTCCTCTAAGTCATGCGCCCCTCAATGTTAGCTGGTATATAGATACAACAAAACACCCAACAGAAACAAACTTATGGGAGGGATGATTATTGGGGCTCATGGTTAGAGGATTTTCAGTACACAGAGGCGGGGCAGGTAAGGTTCAGGGGCAGGTGTGATGACAGAGTAGACAGCCCAGGATATGGCACAGAACCTCACATGTTGGTGAACAGGAAGCAGAGAAGGCTGCCAGAAGCAGGGGTCCATGGAAAACCACCAAAGGCCCCCATTATCTACTACTGCAAAGCTAGGACCTATCTCCCAAGTTTCCACAGACTTCGGAAACAGCTCTTGTGATCTACTCAGATGGAAGTTCCTTGTGGGGCAAGAACCAGGCTCTCCCCAGGCCTTCTGAAGTACAAGGTACCAGGCATATTTTTGCTGTTAGGTGGAGTCAGGTCCTACTCATAGCAATCCTATGCACAACGGAACAAAACATTCCCGAGACTGTGCCATGCCTGGCACTGTCAGTGCTTTTCTGCTATTCATAGTGTTTTCCATGGCTGATTGTTTCGGGATTGCTTCGGGAATAGGATGCCAGGTCCTTCTCCCATTTCTGTGGTGCTGGAGATCGAATCCAGGGCCTCAGAGTGTGCAGAGCAAGCACTCTACCAACTAAGGTAATTAATCCTCAGCCCAAAGCACCAGGCACCTTCCCCAAAGATTGCATGTGCTGTTCCACCTCTTACCACCGAGTGGCGCTGCAGAGGAGCCTACTTACCCTGCTTACAAGCGGAGACAGCCGCCTCGGCTCCGCCCCCATCTCAAATGCTCTCTTCTGACCCCACCTCCCGCTCCCTCTTCCCTTCTTGTCACTCAGTCACCCATTTATCCAGCCGCAGCGCAGCGTTGCTGAGGGATGCGGGGGCAGAAGAGACTGAGGCGTTCTTTTTGGTCTCAAGGAGTTTGTATCTGGGAGCTAGGTAGGATTAGTGAGCTGGTGGTCGAGTGTGATGGGGGGGACATCCCGCAAGTGAGGCTCCAAAATCGCCCCAGAACCTGCCTATGGCTCTGCTGCACACACCCTGGAGACGGCGGCCAGTGCCACAGATGACCTGTTCTGGAGCACCGCATCTGGTCTTGGTCCTTCCAGTCACATCCCCACGCCCCCTGCGGCTGGAGTCCAGGCCTTTCCCATCCTCCCTTGTATCCCCTACTCTAAGCACCCCCCACCAAGTGGGCTTTGCTTTTTGGATTTTCTCAGCCCAGAAAGAGGAAAGCTGTCCCCTGGCACCAAGCTGCCCTCTGAATGCCCTCTCCCTCCCCGCACCCTATTTATAGCTGTGGTGTGGGAGGGCAGTTCACAGGCTGTGCCCGGAACAGGTGCGGAGGATCTGGTGACTGACGAGACAGCTACAGCAGGATGTGGAGTGTGGGGGGCGGGGTCAGAATCATTGTCATGGGCCGGTATGTGCCTGGGAGAAACGCCAGGGCTGAGAGGGGAGCAGCAGGCTGGGGTGGGAGGAAAGCCTGAGCACATTCCAGTCGCCTGGCTGGCTCAGGCCCTGCTCAGGATTATCAGTGTGCTGATGGATGTTCATGGGCCCCAGTGTTTAAGAGTCCTCTGGGCCAAGGGTGGCAGTCTCTGCTGGTCTCAGGGGTCTGGGCAAGCGGGGGACTTCAGGTTCTCTGTGCTGTTCCAGTCTGCAGTGCTCATCAGACGGAGCCAGGGCTGAGTGAACAGCAGACAGGAATAGCAGGGTGGCCGTGGGCAGGCAGCCTTGTTTCCTGCCCCAACAGTTTTGCTTCCTAACTGTGTGTGTGGTCAAGCTCATGCTAGCCATGGCAGGGGAAGGAGGGAGCGGTGTGTGTGTGTGTGTGTGTGTGTGTGTGTGTGTGTGTGTGTGTGTGTGTCCTGTCTGCGGGGCCTCTATGACTGACCCAAAGGCTTACTGTGAGCCAACACGTTTCCCTCTCCCCACCTCCCACCCATCTGTGCCTCTGCCTGCCCTCCCCACACAGGGATGGGAAGGCAATGGCTGCCAAGTGCCCTGGCCTCTGACATGCCCTCGGCTCTGATTTCGCCAGTCCTGACTCTGCCCAAGCCGCTGGTGCTCAGAGAGCCCTGGCTCTTGGGGTCCGGGAAGAGGCAGGGCCAGGAGCTCCCCTTCAATACCAGCTTGCAGTGTGCAAGAATGACTGCTGACTCAGATGGGGAAACAGAGGCACAGAGAAGCCAAGACCCTCTCAGGACCCAGCTCCCCGGTGGCAGAAGAGACTGGAATGTCTGTGTCCCAGCAGGGGCAGCTGGGACCAACTGCCACCCGCCCTGCTCTGCCTTGTCAGCCTAGGAGGGCTCGCTGGTACCCACCATGCTCCCCACATGTGGGTGCTGCCCCAGGACCCCAAGACCCACTGTGGCGTCTCCCCCAGAGCCAGGCTCCCGAGGACAGAAACCACGGTAGCTGTGTGCCCAGCACCTGGCAGAGCACAAACCTGCCTCGTCACACTTTACCTGCACCAGCGGTGCCCATCTTCCTCCTCCCATCTGTCCCTGCCGTCCTCCCCCGAGGGAAGGCAGGAGAGGACCCGGCCCCAGCAAGGAGGGAAAAGGACGTCCTAGTCCTACCTTCACCTCCAAGCAGGACACTGCCCCTGTTTTCTGGAGGGAAGCCTGGGATCTGGACAGTCAGGAAGCCCAGCCACTCCATGCTCAACATGGGGCCGGTCAGAGCCAAGACTGCTCTCCCACTGCCACTGCCTGCTGTTCACCAGCGGGTGGAGACCTTTCAGACCATCCAGAGCCTTCTCCCAGGAGTGGCAGGTGCACCAGGGCCCTGCACGGGGGCCACCTAGGCCCCCTGCACAGAAGGACAAGGCGGTGTATTGGTCTCAAGCACACTCTGGAAGCCCGTGGTGTGGGTCTAGGTCCTGCTTCTGGTACTGTGGGGAACTGAGTAATCCTTGGCAAGTTGTTTAACTTCCCCTCTGCAAATCAGCTTGTCAGTAGGACCTGCCTTTAGGGACATGGGGGACTGCACATGAGAATCCATGTGGAATGAGGAAGTGGGTGCTGCTGGGGCTTTCAGTTGCCTCTGGCCTGTCCAAGGCACAGACATAACCAGAGTGACCAGCGGGGAGAGGCTAGCCCCAGCTATGTGCCTTACAGCTGGGCCCTTGCTCGCACTGGGCTGCAGTTTCCCCAGCTTGTGAACTTGGGGGCTATTATGATCCTCATCTGGAGGGTAGCTGGGGGAATACTGAATATTACCAAAAATGAGGCTGGGGGTGCAGGTCAATGGTAGAACACTTGCGTAGCATACACCCTAGCACTACAAAAATAAATAAAAAATAAAGAAAAAATGAAAAAAGAATATTGCAAACAACTACAAGGAAGGAACTAGTGAAAAGGGCCCCAAGCATGCCACCTGTCCCCTTCCCCCATCAGAAATGCTTCCAACCTCTGCCAACTGGGTTGCTGTTCTGATCACAAGGTACCTTCAGGTTATCTGTGCCAATGCTGGGCAAGACCCACAATTCCCCTCAGCCTGGCCACCTCTTCCCAGTCAAAACCAGGTCTGGACAGGACTGGGGGGATGGGAGCCCCCTTACATATAACAAGAACTGGGAGCCACCCTGTGGTGGTATAGCGACAATGCTAACTGATGTCATGGCCAGGCCTCTTGGTTCCAGTTCCCATGCCCAGGGCAGGACAGTAGGGAGAGAAAAGGTGGGAGTGAGATGACTTCGGCCCTTCTCAAACACAAGCAGACCAGTGTCCTGCTTTGTACATCACACTGAGGCCAGCACTTCTGGCTGAGGTGGTAGAGCAGGGGACAGGTCCTGTCTGGTCTGCATACAGAAGGCTCTTCCTCACTTCTCATCTGCATGGCTGACTTTCCAGACTAAGCACAGCTCTGGCCCTCCCATGCCCCATCCCAAAGCTGTCAATGAATGAGTCAGGCACAGTGATGCACACCTGTAGTCCTAGCATCCTGGAATCTAAGAGTTTGGGAGGCTGAGGAGGGAGGATTGCTGGAACCCAGGAATTCAAGACCAGCCCGGGCAACATGGTGGGAGCATCTCAAATATATAATAATCAAACAAACATAAACCTTTGTTGCGTGGACTTGTTGTTGTTAGATGCCATCGAGTAGGGTCTAACTTATAGCAACCCTATGTACAACAGAACAAAATAGTCCCTGACTCTGTACCATGCCTGGCACTTTGTCAGTGATTCTCTGCTATTCATGGGGTTTTTGGTGGCTGATTGCTTCAGGAGTGGGATGCTGGGTCCTCTCCCAAGCCTACAGCACCCAGTATTCCAAGGTGGTCTCCCATCTAAGGACTAACCAGGCCGATCCTGTTTAGCTTTGGAGATCAGACGAGATCAGACACCAGGGTGGTACAGCTGTAGACTGTTGATGTTGCTGTTGTTGTTGTTAGGTGCTGTGGAGTCAAGTCTGACTTTTACTGACCCTATATACAACAGAATGAAACTTTTCCTGACCAGGGAGTCATAAAGGGGACGTCGATTCACCCCAGACACAGAAAAGGCACGGACAGACCAAAGACAGGGTGTGTGTCAAATTAAATTTGATAAACCAGTGAGTTTATTGGAGGCACAGGAGGCTCACAGACAGCTACATGAGCAGGAAGCACCCCTCCAAAGGAGTCCTGCTGGAGAGTTGTGCCCAAAGACTTCCAGCCCCAGTCAATTGTTTGCCTCTTATAGAGTGGTGGGAGGACTCTTGGGTGGGGGAGGTGGCTCATGGGGAATGTGTCTTAAGGGCTCTCATGCAGGTCCGGTGGTCCTCCCTTACCCTCTACAAGGAACACTACCAGGCCAGATCTCATGAGGGCCTCCACTTGCGAGCCTCCCCTCCTTCCATGAGGGAGTGCTAACAGTGTGATGTACAACACCACCATCTGTGCAGTTGATTTTGTTGCCATGACTACAGAGCAAGGTCTTCTAGAGGTCACTGCAGTCATTTGTTTTAAGATGATGACGGTTACTTCCAGCCCAGAAGAAACTGTCACACTCCACTCCACCCCTTCCTCTGGCTCTTACACTCTTTCCGCCCCCTCTTCCGCAATGTTCCCTGAGCCTCCAGAGGGGTGGTGTGTATCTTCTGCTTAGGGCTGAACACTGGACCACCACATCACTGCATCATCACAGGCCACGGAAACATATGCTCATTCCTAGAATAATATTAACTTCAGTAAAAGTGCCCAAGCCCAGTCTGGAGGGAGTGCTCCAAACCCATGAGCAGAAACATCATAAGCAATCTAATGGCCTATGCTCTGTGTTACCATGTTCTAAAAGTCTGGAAGCATCAGTACTATTCTATCCATTCAATTTCCCACTATAAGAATAAGTCCCCTTTCACTGTGGTCCCTGGGCAGAGACACACATGTTTAGAAGGCAGTTTAACAGGCACATTATATCTGTCCAGCAGAACAATAGCAGCAGCGTCCCTGCTAGGGTATTTGACTCGGTTTTTGCCCTGCTTTACAGCACTAAACATAGGTTCCCCTATGTTGGCCTTGAGTCCAGTCTGAAGGTAGTGGGCTATACCTATAACAAGTGTGCCACTGTGTTATCAGCAGATGCATCTCCTGCTTGGCATGCTGAGAGTGTAACACGCAGGGTCCAGAGTTGAGCAGGACCCCTGGTGATGATTCTCCCCCTACACATTGCATGGTGTCTATCAGTACTATGAAAGCTGGCCAAGAGGGAGGGAGCTTCCAGCTCAGTCCTAGCTTCATTTCTCTGTGTCCTGCAGTCAGAGCATACAGTGTCTTTAGCAACAGGGACTTACCATCCAGCCCCAATGTGCAGCTAGCAAGTGTTGGGGACCTAACGAGACTCCCTGGCCAACAACTGATAGGAAAGTAGCCCACTCCTGGCCTGAGGATTTTCATTCAATAACCTTATGGCTTCAGGGAGTGCCTTTTTCCACCTATGCAGAGTGCCTTCCCTTAAGCTCTTTAACTGTTGTTTTAGCAACCCATTCTTTCTTTCAATGAATCCAGCCCCTGGGGGGTGGTAAGACAGGTGGAAATACCATGGGCCTTGGCAGTGCTAGGCCCAGTTCTGCACATCATTTCTTCAATGTCAATTCTTCGGGGGCACTCATGCATATCATTCAATTGAGTGAGACCCTTGATGGCAGCTTCACCCATTGCTCCCTTGGAAGTATGTGCAAGAGGCCTGTGGCAGTGTCCACAGAAGTGAGGGCATATTTGCATACCTCACTGAACTTGATTTACATGCCAGGTCAAGTCCCTCAGATCTCCCAGAGCCTCTCCCACCTTGTAAAGATCATGTCCCACCAGAGGACTCAACACTGCCACTAGAACCCCACTGCAGCCTCAAGGTCCCTGCTGGATTAGCTTCTCACAGAATTCTCTGGTAAACTGAGTGCCATGTCACCCATAGAACTAAATATTAAACATTGCCTCTCAGCAACACCTGTACTTCCCCTATTGGTTATTCATAACAAGAGCCACACAACTGCCACAATAGCGAGGAGGCATGGTACCCCATGCTCCCGAGGGGAAGGCAGCTACCTTGGAATTGTCCCTTGAACACACTGCCCTCAGCCAGCTCAGCCTTTTTGCCTGTCTGGACACTCACAGCAGGGGCTGTGTGACTGCCATTATAGCCTGGAGGTAGGCCAGCCCACACCACAGACAGGGAGATGGCCAGTACAGGATGCCCCCCATATAATCCCCCCCACAACTTGGGGTTACTAACAGGAACGTGGGAATCCCTCCTACAGACACTCCCCTGCCTGGGCTAGCTCTGGTTCTGTCTGTCTCTGTCTAGGCACCAAGTGTTGCATGAACTGCTTTTCCTGCAGAGACATAAGGAGACATCCGTTCATCCCAGATACAGGCAGGGCGCAGACAGACCAGAGAGAGGATATGTCAAGTTAAACTTGACGATCCAAAGAGTTTATTGGGCTTGCTCACACAGGTGTGAGAGACTCATGGACACTGTCACACCACTGGGAAGAATCCTTCTGAAGGGGTCCCACTGAGGAGTCCTGCCTTTAAACCTCCAGCCCCTGTGGATGGTTTGCCTTTTAGAGGGTGCGGGAGGGATGTAGGTTCTTGGGAAGGATGTAGGCTCTCGTGAGGGTGTCGTGGCCCTCCTCCTCCCTCCAGGATGGAATGCCAACAGGCCCAATCTCACGAGGGCCTTGCCTCATGGCTCTCCCCCTCGCTGCACAGGGGAAGACCATCACACCCCATCTTCTGAGGGCTTCATCTTGTGAGCAGCCCCGTTCTTCCATGAAGGAACACTACCAGGCCCTCTATCATTAGAAACCCAATTACCAACTGTGCAGTGGATTTTGCTGCTATGACTGTGAGCTGAGATCTTCTGGGGGTCACTGCAGCTTCTTATCTAAAGACAATGATAGTGAAACCAAAACATTACAATCTTCAATGACTCCTCATTACCTAAAGAGAAAAGAGGGCAAACACATCATCAATATGCCATAATTTTCCTCTACTATATTCACAGCAGACATTGCCAGTCAAACTTTGCATTCTGATCCAGCATTCCAAACAATGACAAACAAACCATTGGAGAAGATATGCTGGTGACACTCATTTTCCTGGATATCTGGTAAAATGTGGGAATCTGACCATACAAGCTTATTTTTTCCCTTTCTTGAGACTCAACTAGAATGATAAAACTTTTAAAAATGTTGTATACCTGAAATGTCAATATTTGGAAGGCAGAAGCAGAAGGATTCCAAGTTCAAGGCCAACCTGGGCTACAGACTGAAACCTTGTCTCAAAAAATAGAATAGAATAGAATAGAATAGAATAGAATGTGCTCCACTACAAAAAGGAAGACAATGGAGGGGACACCAAATAGACAAGGAAGTTTAAGACATTTACATAACAGGAGGTGGATTTGGACTAGAATGGATTCTGCAGTGCAAAGGGAGCAGAAGGGTCTAGATTTGGAGTGAGTCACATGGGTGGCTCAGGCATGGTGGGGACCAGAAGAGGGACAGGACAAGACAGAGAGCCTGACAAAAAGTCTGGACACAGGACGGTCTGACCCCTACACGCTGGCAGAAGACCAAAAGAGAGTTATATCAGAAATGAAACAGGAAAGCTTGGGTCTCAGGCACATTAATTGTGCCAAAAAGATGGCTAGGAAAGAGAGATTAGCACAGGGGAATTAAGTGAAAGCCAGAACCAGAAATGATTGAACCCTCAGGGTCTTGTCACCCCCATCCACTTCCGGATCACTGTGACCAAATATTTCCCTGCTAGAGAAATTAAAAAAGTCTCTCCAGAGAAACCAAATTACCTCAGGGGTAAAAAAAAAAAAAAAGTCCAGTGCACACTCCAACCCTTACTGTTTCCCCCAATAAAACAGCTGGCTCCCCAGTTCTAATCATTTTAAAGTGAAGCTTACCAGGTAACAAGCTCACCTTCTACACAGAGCTCCCACTCACTGCTAAGTATGGGCAATTGACAGAAATAACAAAAGAGAAAAGAAACATTGGATGTGATCAAAATAAAAACTTCTGGGCCTGGGAGTATAGCTGAGAAGTATAACACATGCAGCCTGGATGAGGCTCTGGGTTCAATCCTCAGCACCCAATAAGTGATTAAATGAATAAATTCTTATGCTTCAAAGAACACTATCAAGAATGAAAAAACAGAAAGGATGAGACAAAATATTTACAAATCATATATCTGATGTGGGACTTCTATCTGGAATATATAAAGAACTCCTAAATCAATAATTAGCCTGCAGTTGTAGCACTGTGGTTTCAGGTTCCATCAAACCTCGGAAGCTAAGCAGGGTCAGTCCTTGTTAGTACTTGGATGGGAGACCGCCTGGGAACACCAGGTGCTGTAGGCTTGAGAGAAGGACTTGGCAACCCCCTTCCAAAAAAACAAGCAGCCATTGAAAACCCTATGAATAGCAGAGAAGCACTGACAATAGTGTTTCGCCTGTTGTACTTAGGGTTGCTATGGGTCGGACACCGACTTGACTGCACATAACAACAACAACAGCTCAATAATTAAAAGATAAGTAACTAAATTTAAATGGCCAAAGAATCTGAATACACGTTTCTCCAAAGAAGATACACAAATGGCCAACAAACAAAATGGCTCAAAGCACATGAAAAGATGTTCAATATCATTGGTTATTAGGGAAAAAACACATACCAAAACCACATGCAAAAAATGGGCACAGTGGCACATGCTTGTAATCCCAGCAACTTGGGAGGCAGAGGCAGGAGGATCCCAAGTTCTGGGCCAGAGGTAGCCTGCACAACTTAGTGAGATCTTGTCTCAGAATAACAGTAAAAAATAGTCTGGAGGTGCAGCTCAGTGGTGGAACGCCTGGGTTCAGCCCCCCAGTACCACACACACACACACACACACACACACACACACATACACACACACACACAAATACAACTCACATGCAACACCACTTTGGACCCACTAGGATGGCTCCAATCACAGAGAACATCAAACACTGGCGAGGCTGTAGAGAAATCATCATCCTCATACACTCCTGGAGTGAATGTAAAATGAGACACTCTTTGGAGAGTGGTGTCTTTGGAAGATGGTTGGGCAGCTCCTTGAAACCTTAAATGAAGAGTTGTCATGTGTCTTATCAATTCTAGACCTAAATATATAATCTAGAAAATGAAAATATATGTGTATACCAAAATCTGTATATGAATGGTCATTGCAGCATTATTCATATTAGCTAAAAGGTGGAAACAACCCAAATACCAATCAACTGATGAATGGATAAACAATATGGGGTATAGCCACAGAATGGACTATTATTTGGTAATAAGAAGGAATGAAGTACTGGGTTGGGGTTGTAGCTCAGTGCTAGAGTGCTTGCCTAGTATGTGTGGGGGCTCTGGATTTGAGCACTAGCACTGCAATAATAATAATAATAGTAGTAGTAGTAGTAGTAGTAGTAGTAGTAGTAGTAGTAATAATAATAATAATAATAATAATGGAATAAAGTACTGATTTATACTACAACATAGTGGAACCTTGAAAACAGTAGGCTAAATAAAGAAGCCAGTCTCAAAAGTCTACATATTGTATGAATCCATTTATATGAAATGCCCACAATAGGTAAAGTTTCAGAGACAGAAAGATTATTACGTAAGATTAAGGAGTGACAGCTACAGGGAATGGGGCTTATTTACAGTAACAAAAATATCCTAAATTAGTTGTAGTTACAGTAACACAATTCTGTGAATACACTAATAAACCCTGAGTTTTACACTTAATTAGATGAATTGTAATGGAAGTTAATTAGATTGCAATACAGCTGTTTTAAAAACTTAAAATAATTCCCAATTCAACAGCCCCGAGAAAGAAAAGACAAAAATTATGTCTATCAAATAAAATCAGGATGCAATCGGAGAATAAGAATTAGCTCCTAAAAATTAAAAACTAAAATTTCACAGTCAAAATTGAATATTCCGTAGAAACAATGACAGAACAGACACCATATTCCACTAGTTTAATTCACATTAACTGTAAGATGTAAAATGATTTAATGAACTACCAAAAAGAAAAAAAAATGCCATCATTTGAATGATGACACACTCTCAATAGAACAACTCATCCAGTTCTATCAGAATGGCAATTCACCCCACTGAACAAGAACGTTTCCCTGTGCAGTGAGGTGCAACCATACAACAAATTACACGCTGTGTAGGATTTCAGGAATGACCCTGCAGGGAGCAAAACTGTCTTTTATCTTCATGTTTATAATATGAAGATGACAGGTGGGAGTCTAGCAGTCATGACCTTGAGGACAGAAGCCATACACTGAGGATGGTGGGAAGAGAGGAGTTGGGCTTTGGGGATTTCACAGAGCCACTGGACCAGCCCTGGATGGTTGACCGGTAGGCACCTTTTACATGAAGGAAATAAATACAAACTATTTGCTTATGTATGGGGCTTTATAGAAGACAAACTTTGATATAATCTTAACTAATCTAGAAGAGTAAGAAGATAAAGTTAAGGGAAGCTCTAAGAAAACAGACCAGGAAAATGAACTGGAAAATTAAAACACGGTAAAAATCATGGAGAATCGGGGTAGGGTGGGAGTGGGGTTTGAATGCCAGACTAATAGCAGTGGCTGAGAAACAACAGAGAGAAAACAGAGAGAAAGAAATTATCAAAGTCATAATACAAATTGTTATTGTTAGGTGCTGTCGAGTCACATCCGACTCATAGTGACCCTCATAGGATTTTCAATGGTTGATTGTTTGGGGATTGTTTCTGAGTGGGATGCCCTATCCTTCTCTCATTTTTTTGCGGTCCTGGGGATTGAATGCAGGGCCTCAGAGAGTGCAGAGTAGCACTCAACCAACTAAGTGCAACTCCAGCCTAATAATACAAGTAAATGTCCCCAAATTGAAAGGCTCTATGCTCATGATTAAAGTGTCTGCCAGGTACCTAGATCAACAACGTATATATCCTGAAGCTCATCACTGTGAAATTGAAGAACCTAAGAATAGAAAAGAAATACTAATACTTCTAGAGAGACAAAAAGCAAGTTATGTAATTCCCTAAAACACAGGAAATTAGAATGGTATGAGACTACTCATATCAGAAGGCAATGAAGCAAAACATTTAAAAGTGGCTCCTTAGGCTGGGTGCAATGGCACATTCCTGTAATCCTAGCTAGTTGAGAGGCTGGAGCAGGAGGATCACAGGTTTGAGGCCAGAGGCAGCTGTACAACTTAGAAAGATTCTGTCTCAATTAAAAAAAAAATTAAAATGGGGTTGAGATTGTGGCTCAGAGGTGGAGTGCTCACCTAGCATGTGTGAGGCCCTGGGTTCAACCCCCAGTACTGGAAAAAAATGGCTCTTAAAAATAATTTCAGAAATACCATTCATGATAGCCCACCAGAAAATTAAATACCTTGGAATCAATCTAACCAAAGACCCTTCAGATCTCTACAAGGAAAATTTCAAAACATTAAGGAAAGAAATAGCAGAGGACGCTGAAAAATGGAAAGACCTCCCCTGCTCCTGGATAGGGAGAATTAATATGGTAAAAATGGCTATCCTACCAAAAGCAATCTATAGATTTAATGCAATACCCATTAAAATTCCACTGACTGACTTTACAGAAATAGAAAAAATGATCCAAAAATTCATATGGAACCACAAAAGACCACGTATAGCCAAAACACTTTTAAGCTGCAAATCTAATGGAGGTGGAATCACAATCCCTGACTTCAAGCTATACTACAGAGCAGTTGTTGCAAAAACAGCTTGGAACTGGCATAGAAATAGGCCTGAAGATATCTGGAACAGAATAGAAGACCCAGAAATACCTCAACACACCTATAGCTACCTGATTTTCAACAAAGGAGCAAAGCAAGTAAACTGGAAAAAGGACAGCCTTTTCAACAAATGGTGCTGGGAAACATGGTCATCCGCATGCAAAAAAATGAAAGCTGACCCACATCTCTCAATATACACGAGAGTTAACAAAAAATGGATAAAAGATCTCAACATAAAACCAGAAACTTTAAAGCTTATAGAAGGCAAGATAGGCAATACATTCCATCATATAGGCATAGGAAAGTATTTCCTTAATAGGACTCCAATTGCTCAAGAAATTGCAACAAGAATAGATAAATGGGATTACATGAAATTGAAAAGCTTCTGCACAGCAAAAGAAACAATTAATAGAGTCAAGGAAACCCCCACAGAAAAAAATCTTCACATTTTATACATCAGGTAAAGGTCTAATTTATAAAGAACTCAGGAAAAAAACTCCCAAAAAAACAACCCAAATACACAAATGGGCAAAGGAGCTGAGTAGATAGTTCTCAAATGAAGAGGTCCATAAAGCCATGAAACACATGAAAAAATGCTCAATATCCCTAGCCATTAGGGAAATGCAAACTAAAACAACTGTGAGATTTCCCCTTATGCCAGTAAGAATGGCCAAGATCAATAAAACAAATAACAACAAATGCTGGTGAGGTTGCAGGGGGAAAAGGGAACACTCTTACATTGTTGGTGGAGCTGTAAATTGGTCCAACCACTGTGGAGATCAATATGGAGGTATCTTTAAAAACTGAAAATAGATCTACTGTGTGACCCAGCTATAACACCATTGGGAATTTACCCAAAGGGAGATGGGTCATCATACCACAGAGACACCCTGCATCTCCATGTTCAATGCAGCACTTTTCACAATAGCAAGGATATGGAATCAACCAAAGTGTCCTTCAACAGAAGAATGGCTAAAAAAACCACGGTACACATACACAATGGAATACTACTCAGCAACCAAGAAAAATGAAATAAGATCATTTGCAGCAAAATGTATGGAATTGGAGAAAATTATTTTAAGTGAACGAACACAAGCTCAGAAAGAGAAACACCACATGTTCTCACTCATATGTGGGAGCTGAATCAAAATTATAAGAAGGAAAAATCCTATTCAAAGTTCAGATAAAAATAAAAGGAAAAAAAATAAAGCTAAGAATGGTGTTAATATAAATGGTCTAGAAAACGCATGCAATTGTTCTGACAAGGTAAAAACAAAGATCACTACAAGAAAAGTTTCTATCTTAAACAGAACTGGAACCCAAGGACATATAGGAAAATATTACCAAGTAAAAGATAGAGAAGATTTAGATTGGGGGGGGAGCATACAAGAGGGTAAGGGGGAACCTATACTAATAATGTACATCATAATGCATATATGGCAATGTCACAATGAAAAGCATGTCAGAATGAATCACATTAAGGTGTACATTAAAAATGTCCAATAAAAAAATTTCAGAGAAAACAGTTAATGATCTAGATTCTTTACTTAATCAAATTATTAATCAATCAAGTATGAGGATGCAAAAATAGCATTTCAAATAGGAAAAGTCATTTATCTGTCATTTTTTTTTTTCTTATAAGGTACTACAGGATGTGCTTCAACAAAATAAGGTGGGAATACCAATTAAAAGAGAACTAGGAGATCTAGGAAACTGTAGATTCTACACAGGAGAGTTTGAGGATGACAAGGATAGAGTAACTAGTTTGTATTGAAGCAGAGGATTAAAGGCACCCAAGAAGAACATCTCCAAGAGAAAGGAGGAACTAATAAATTAATAGATTTGAGCATTTGGTGTGGTCTGTCTTCCCAGCACTACTACCTCTTAAGGCTCTACTTCCTACCCAGGCCTGGACTCCACCACCATCAGAAAAGCATCCACCACTCCAGCGCGAGACACACACACACACACACACACTCCAGCGCGAGACACACACACACACACACACACACA
>VMDO01009893.1:0-74614 GCA_007922755.1 Pedetes capensis
TGTATACAAAGCATGTATCCTACCCGCATCCCCAACTCCTCATCTTGGTTTTAACAGGATCACTCTACCTGCCTTTTTGGGAACAGACTGAAGGAAGGTAGGAGAAGCAAAGACCAGTTAGGAGGCTACTGCAATCATCCAGGTAAGAGTGATGGCAGTTTGGAGTCAGGAGGGACTGGCTAGTGAAAAGTAAAGAGATTTTTAAAAGATACAGAAATGATAACTGTAAGCACCAGCTGCCACCAGGAGGCCATGGCGGAGGGCCCAAGGAGAAGCCAGGCTGGCATCCAGACTTCACTAAAAAGGGTGCAGCAGCCACTGCTCAGGGGCTGGGATTTAGCTCAGTTGATAGAGCGCCGCTCTGCAGTCTCTGAGGTCCCGAATTCGATTCCCAGCACCACAAAAACGGGAGAAGGACTTGGCAACCCACTCCCAAGGCAATCCTGAAACAATCAGCCATTGAAAACCCTATAAGGGTCACTATGAGTCAGACATGACTCAACGGCACCTAACAACAACAACAACAGCCTCTGCTCACTGATGCCAGAGAGGTCACTGTGGGGCCACCGCAGGGGAAGTTGCTATAAATCTTCCATGCAAAGCAAACAAGAAATCCACCTTGTAGGGGGCTAGGGAAAGAGTTTCACAGAGAGGTCTCTTGCCAGAGGCACTTGGGTTTGAAACTGCCCAGGGAGGGTAAGGGTGGAAAATGCCTGACTGCAGGGTGCTGCCAGCCACTGGATGCTGCCACTGCTGTGGCACTGCAGGAGCCTAATGCCACAGAAACCATCTGCACTGTAAGAACCTGGCACTGGAGAAACCAAACCAGGGCCTGCTGAGAAAGCTCTTGGAAGGAAAATCCCTTATACTCTCTCTTCTATGCCTATTGAAATACCTGCTGACAAAGCTTCATATTGTGCCAACTGCTAAAACCCCAAATATATAAGGAGGCTGATCCATTCTCATGGAGTAGGCAGCCAAGGGTGAATTTGGAGCTGAGGCAAAAAGTGGATCATTGGCATAGGGTAGATGGAGGTCTGGCTGAGAGAGGCACAAACACCACATGGGGCAGCGTTGCTGTTGCTGCCTCTGTGGGGTGTGCACAGGAGATGAGATGTGGCTCTGCACCTGGAAGCAGGCGGCAGGTGGCTGGTAGGTCCTGAGGCAGTGGACAGGGCAACCTGTAGGTCCTTAGGTAGCAGGTTGGAGTCTGGGCAGCACAGAATACATAAAGATGCAAGATGAGCTTCTATTCTCTAAGACTGGCAGAGGCTGACTGGCAAAAGATTTCTACTGTGAGATCTGTGTCCTAATGCAGTTGTGTCCAGAGTGCTGCCCATGACCTGCATTCGCTGACTCCCATCCCCACTTGCTGCTACATCCTTCCCTCTAAGACAGAGTCATACTCAACTCCAGGCAGGTCCCCAAATTAGCCATCCTTTCTACAACTTCTGTTTTTTGGGCATGCTGTGGCCTCTGCTTGGGACCCCCTTCCGTCTTAGTGTGGCTAACTCATTGTCCTTTGCATCTCTGCTGGGATACCACATCCTCCAGGAAGGTTTTCATGTTGCCCAAGCCTGTGCTGGGCTTCTCTGTGTACCATCATGTCTGGTTTTCTCTTAACAGAGCAGTTAGCTCCTTGAGTCACACTTGCTTATGTATCTGTCCTATCAGATTGGACCAGAAGCTCTTGAAGGGCAGACTGAATTTGGTTCTTAACTATTTCCCCACCACCAGGCCTGTTGTGTGAATACCAGAGAGTACACAGATGGGCAAAAGGACAGATCGTGTTCAACTTTGTGAACCATGAATTTGTTAGGGTTTTGTAACTCGCGGATGGCCTTTACATACAAATACTTTAAGGGGAAGAAAGTCCCCTGAGAGTTCTCACCAACATGTCTCAAACCTGTGCCACCTTTAACTCCCTCCCCAGTGGACTTCCTTACAGGAGCAGGCCTCTCTGTCTCCCAAGTGGCTTACTTACAACAGTGGCATATGACTCCCTGGAAGCCTCATGGGCAGCTGTGCCACCGAGTTTCCCCTTTAGCCTATTGTTTACCTCCTATATGTATCTCTCAGTGGAGAGTATTGTGACTCTCCTTCTCCTCTCTAATATATTACAGTGGGCCACCTCCCCACCCCCCATGCCCAGTGTTTTGTATCAATACAGCAATTGTCAAGTCTAGTCCATATCCACTCTGGAGGAACCATCTGCACAACAATGAATAACATGTAGTGGTACTTATCAAATGTTTGCTAAACGAATGCATGAAAGATGACAGGCTGGAAGTGAGGCACACAGAGGGAATGGCAAGGGCTGTAATTGTGTAAGCAGATCATTTAGGGCTTGGAAGCTACGTTAACAAGGTTAGGCATCTTCTGGAAGGCAACGGGGAGCCACTGAGGACTAGCAGGTGAGAGTCATGATCAGTTTCTGTGTGAAAAAGACCTCCCTAGCAGCATTGTGATAGATGAGCTGGATGAGGACAAGATCAGGGACAGAAAGACAAGAGGTCCCTGCAATGATCCCAGAGGGCCTGGCAGAGGAATGGGATCTGGAAAGAGTGGAAGAACTCAACTTGGTTAGGAGGAGGGCACCTCTGAGGTGTAAGGGGATGGCTGCAGCCATGTGGCCACTTGGTACTTGTCAGCCTTTGCTGCTTGTGACTTCTGCTTTGCAGAACTGTGAGCTCCTCCCTGGCAGAGTCTGAACCCTCCTTCCTCAGTGCCATGGCTGGGCCCAGGACACCAGTCTGTGCCCTTGGGCATATCCTCAGTAGAGAGGGCTGGTGGGATCTAGGAGGTGACCTCCCCAACCCCAACGTAATCTGCAAGGAGAGGCCAGAGTCCTTGTGAAGTTAGCTTGGTGAGTTTATTGAAACCCCAGGAACACAAAGAGCAGTACAACAGGCACCCACCCACCTGCAGGCTTCCTGCAGCCTGCAGACACAGACCCTGCTGCAGAGCCAGAGGCAGCCGGGCCTCACACCTTTACTGCACAGGGCCCACCTCTCCATCCACACCCCACCCACCTCACAGACTCACAAGCCAGAGGTGACCCAACAACCAGGAAGAGGAAGGGCCAGGACTAGCCACCGGAAGAACCAAAGCTGGGGACTTATGGATCCCCAGGCTGCGCAGGACTGTGGGCCTTTCTGGGCCAGGAAGGTCATAGGAGCATCTCCTGCCAGGGAAAGGAAGAGGGAGCAGCAAGAGGGGTGGACAAAGGCCACTGTACTGGGCAAAGGACTCTGGATTCTCCAAAGGTCTCTGAAGCTGAGAGGGGGCGTGATATCCATACACAGGCCTTTTGGCTTGGAATGGCACCTTTTTCTCCTCTGGGAACACTGCTTTTTGTAACTGTACTGAATCTGCATTTTTCCAGGCTGTGACTGGAGGGTGAGAAGGATCCAAAGGAAAGAAATTAGGAGTCAGGGAGCAGCCAGAAGGGCTTAGGTTGTGGATAAGGCTTCTATATGGTGAAAAAACCCCTCCAAGAGGACCCAACCCTTGCACAGCAGTCCCTGGGGAGAACTGGGACTTGGCAGCCTGGCAGGTGGGGGATGGCTGGACACCTCTCAGGCCCATAGTCTGCACATCTTGGGGAACAGAGGCAGGGGACGTTCAGTTGGTTCTTCTCTGGGCAACGGCTGTCAGGAGCTCGGCTCTCAGTACCTAGTCTGGCGGGAGGTGGTGGTGGACGAAAACCGGACGCTGGAGCTTCGGCTGCCGCGGCCGCCGCTGCAGCTGCTGAAGCTGCTCTCGGTGGGCAGCGGGCAGGGGACGCTGAGGGTGCAGGTGTCACCTACCAGCACGGAGCCACAGCTACCCCTGGCGCCTGAGCTCAGGAGGTCTCCACCAGCCAGGGAGCCACAGGCCCCGCCCAGGCTAGAGTTGCCTGAGGTCAGGACCACTCCGCTGGTGCGGGAGCCGCTGCTGCCGGAGAAGGTGACCCCTCCGCGGGTGAGGATGGAGCTGGCCACCAAGGGCTCAGGCCCGCACACCACGCCGCCCCGGGAGCTGCTCACAGCTGTGGAGAAACCACAGGGAAGGGTGACTCCAGGAATGGATATCTACTTTGTTTGGGGGGCTTAGAGACTGTGACTTCACTAAAACCAAACATCCAGAGTGACATGGAAGGTGCTGCCAACTCCACTGGATGTTCGCCTCTGTCCACAGATTGGGTGCCATTTATATGTGGTCCAAGTGGGTTGGGGTGTGGGAGGGCGGTGGTGGGCTGCATCATCCAGACAGCTGGAGCCGGGGGGGGGCTTTTCTCTTCCATTATAGCGCCCCACAGTTCCCCTGTCTCGACACTTGTCAAGTCCTTGGTGAGCTCTCTCCTGCCCTACTGGTGAGTCTGCTCTGAGGCCCCTGGGTCCCACTAGAAACGTCCCCAGGCCTGAGGACTCCAATCTAGCTCTCAATCCAACTTACCCTGGTTTAAACCAGCTCCCGCCTGTGCACCGCACATTCTTTTCTGCCCTCTGCTCTCTGAACTTCCATTCAGCCTTGTCCCATCCCTGCCATCAGTGACCTCCCTGGCACAGGCCTTTCCATTCCTTCTACGTGTCTGTGTTGGTTCCCTGAAGGACAAGGCCACTCAAAGCAAAAAAGCTGACTCTCTTCCAGAACCCTCTTCCAGAACCCTCTCTCACCTTGAAGGCTCTGCAAACCCTTATCAATGCTCAGTCTGGGGGAAGGGCTCAGACCTCCGCTGAAGACATGCTCTCAGTTTAGGGACTAGATGGTCCCTGCTCCCATAACTGTCTTGGCCAGACCAGTTCTACTGGGCGTCTCTTGACCCCAATGTGAACGCCAGTTTAAAGGAAATTTGGAAAGAGAAATATGAAGAGAAAAACACTTAAGTTTCTTACATATGTTTACTGGTCCGACACCTTCACAGATCCTGGAGAGAGAAAGAAACAAATCAGTTCACATATACTGTCCTTCCCTGAAACCTGTGTGCTGTACAAAGGGCTTTCTTTTTTGGGTGGACCTGGGGACCATTTGGGGATCCTTGAAAAATGCCATGTTCTTAGAGCCTATCCCAAATCTACTGAAATAAAATACTTGAGGAAATGTGTTGTTATCTTTAGTAGTTTTAACAAACTAACCAACCTAGCAAAACTCCCTATAACCTGGTGCAGCATGGCTATAAGCTTGCGTTTGAGACACAGACCTGGAGCCACATTCTAATCCCCCATCAAGGGCAACCAAATAATGTTTGCAGAAAGTATATTATCACGTCTAGAAAATGTGCATTTCAGCGTTCTTTTCTTGGTCCCCTCCCCCTACTTGGTTGATCTTTTTAGATGCCTGAGTCTGACCTCACTCCCTCCTGCTTCAGGGAGAGCACTCACCGGATTTCCTCGCCCTCTAGCAGCCGCCTGTAGGTGGCGATCTCGATGTCCAGGCCCAGCTTGGCGTTCATCAGCTCCTGGTACTCGCGCAGCTGCCGCGCCATGTCCTGCTTGGCCTGCTGCAGGGCGCCCTCCAGATCAGCCAGCTTGCACTTGGCATCGTTGAGGGCTGCCTCACCCTGCTGCTCTGCCTCAGCCACTGCTGCCTCCAGCTTGGCACGCTGCAGGAAGGGCAGTTTGCAGGTGGGCTTTGGCAGGGGCCCAGGGATCCCCAGGAGTGGTTAGAAACACCACCCCTATTGATGGGGATGTAGCTTGGTGCCAAGCCAGGGATGGAGTCTCTGGTAGCTGCTTTCCTGGGGCTGGTGGACTGTAGTTTGCTGTCACCAGGGGTGGTCATTGCTTTCCTCAGTTGCCATCCCCATGGACTCTTCCCTTCCTGATTTCTGCTGCCCTAAGACCTATGGGGTCCCTAGAGTCATCTGCTCTGTGTGCTCTGTCAGCCTCCTCTGGCCTCTGAGTCAGTCCCCAGCAAGCCTTCCTCACTCCCTCCTAATGCACAAGGAGCACTCTTTCCATACTCTCCTCTCCCAGGAAGCCTTCCTAGATGAATCTCCAGTTCTTTGTTTCCAGGTCTTGTTGGGTCCTTTTCCTCATCATACTTGGGATTCCCTGTGGTCAGGGGCCCTGCTCTCCTTCCTCTATGGCTTTCTTCCATTTCCTCTGCCCACCTGAGCCTTGGCATGCTCGATCTCTGCTTTCAGCCTCTGGATCAGCCGGGTCAGCTCATTAATCTGGTCCCGTGTGTTGCGGAGGTTGTCACAGTGTTGGCCGGCTGTCACTCGCATCTCCTCATACTGGGAGCAGAAGGGGATATTTTGTAGATTCAAAGGTCAGGTCAAGACCATAGCTCTCATTGGGTTGGGGACCTCAGGCCTCCCCTGATTCTCCCCACAGGGCTGTCTGTACCCCTTCCTGGGGCTACTCTTGCCCACCTTGGTCTGGTACCAGGCCTCAGCATCAGCACGGCTACGCCTGGCCACTTCCTCATACTGGGCCTTGACTTCGGCAATGATCCCGTCCAGATTCAGATCCCGGCTGTTGTCCATCTTCACAATGACTGATGTCTCTGAGATGTGCGAATGCAGCAACTGGATTTCCTGCGTGGGAGGAACAGCGAGACATAGGGGTTCCAAGTACTATCAGTGGCTGGGACTGTGCCACAGATCTCCAAGGATGTGGTGTCAGGGGCAGAGAGCATTGCTCATTGGTTTAGATTAAGGAAAAACTTGCCAAATAGAGAACAAGGGAACAGATATGTGTGAGAAGCATTTCAGTTTGTCTTTAGAACCCTTTCTATGTGCCTAGGTGACTAGCCAAACCATGGGGGCCTAGGGGCTTCGTGGGAGGAGTGGGAGCCATGCCAGGATTTAAGCTTTTCTTTGGCTTATCCATAAAGTGGGCGTGCCAGTCATGGTCCACTGAGAGCTCACAATATTTTAGAAGATGATCATCTAATGATTCCTATATCCCAAATCCTCCACAGAACCAGGGTGGAGGCAAGGCAGAGGTTCCAGAGGAAGTTTTTGGCCTCTTTAACCAGAGCTAGAAACTTGTCTTTGTCTAGTCTACTGCAGACTGAACCATCACTTATGAGGCAAGAGATAGCCAGCTTGTTTCAGCTCATTGGCTGAAACATAATTCTTTTTAAATCTGGCAAATCAATTTTCCTGAGTCATCTAGCCAGTCGATAGGAAGTGACATACCTATACCTGACTCCTTACATTGCCTGATGAGGATTTGTATCCCAAACACAAAGAGGTCGTTCATAGGCCTGCAAACCCTGTTTCCCTGACCTTTTCTATATGCAGATACATTGGCATAGAGAGCATATAGATTTGAGTGGGAGTAGAGATGTATGATTCCAGGGTGTAAAGAAATGCCACCCCACTGAAATCTTATGGAGTCCAGGCTGAGTGCTTGTCTCCTTGGATGCCATGAGAAGACGAGCACTCACCTCCATGAACAGGGCCTTCAGGAACTCAATTTCCTGAGCTAGAGTATCCACGTTAGCTTCTAGATCGGATTTAGCCAAGAAAGCTGTGTCCACATCCTGCATAAAGGAGAGAAGGATAAGATACTCTTTACTTGTGCACCATGTACCCACCCAGAGGTGGGAGAGAAAATCTGGCCAGTTTGCACAGGTTTTTGGATGGGTAGGAAGTCACTGGGTGGAAATGAGGCTTGGTGGCTGTTACTCTTTTCCCTACTGCAATGTGAAAACTCCTCAAAGGCCTGCTGGACAATGTCCAGCAGGTATATAAAAAGCAAAGCAAATCTAGATAATTCAAGATGTTTTAGACCTGTCTTTTCATGGAACCTAATCCTAAATTATCTGAGGCCAAATCAGAAGTTCAAAGGGAACCTGTTGTGATCTTTGGGGTTCTCTTTGGGTGGGTAGTCCAAGATCCCATAAGACTGTCCAGGCAGTCTCTGTGGGGTCTGGAGAACATTTACCAGCCTACAGGAGAAATTTCTCTGGACCTTTTTCTCCCCCTTACCTTCTTCAGAGCCACAAACTCATTCTCAGCATTAGCTCGGAGTACTACTTCCTCTTCATACCTGGAATAATAAAGACGAGGAGGGTGAGTTCTCACTCTCAGCTGAGATTGGATTACTTACAAGTTCCCAGTGATCCTCTGAAGGTCCTGTTGTTCCATCAAGGAATGTGGTTCCCTGTTGCTACCTGTTATCATTGTCTTGGTCCCATCTTTAAGGCCATCTCTGAGCTAGTGGCTCTCAGTTCCTCCAAATTCCCTTTACTTTCTCAACTTGGATTTAGGGTCTAAACATATGGATCATTGCTATGCTTCTCTGGTAGAAAAGACTTAAGAGTCATTGCACTTGCTCATGGAGGAAGTAGGACCCAACTCAATGCTGAATGTGGGCACTGTTTTCAAAATCAGAGGGCCATTTTTTTCCAGGGTCAGCTTTCCCATTCTCACTAGCAATATTAGGAGACAAGCTGACTGATTCCAAGACTTTTTCCCCCTTAGGACTCATGGGGGGCCTCCTTTTCTCCCTTCACATATCATTGTCTTCTGTGTGTCCCTGGGCTGGGGATTTTAACCAACATTCAATCCTGATCCTTCTACCCACTGTCATTTGAGCTGGGCTGCTATTTCTGGGATGAGCCCATACCTTTCCCGGCTGGGCGCAGACCAGGTGCCACTACTCACTTCTTCTTGAAGCCCTCAAGGACATCCTGCATGTGGTTCCTCTCAGCCTGCAGCCGTGCCTGGTCACTGGCCAGTATGTCCATCTGCCTCCGCAGGTTAGCAATATAGTTCTCAAAGAGAGGCTCCAGGTTGCTCCGGGCACATTTCTGCTCTTGAAGGAAGCTCCACTTGGTTTCTAGGAGTTTATTTTGTTGTTCCAGGAACCGCACCTAAATTCACAGGGCAAAGAAATGGCATTTGAAGTGCTTGATAGCATTACCCTGTGTTGGCCAGCTCTTTGGGTGGCTGGTGATGACCCTCTACCACTGTAGACAGCTGCTCTGTTGACTTTCCATTCCTCTTCTAACTCAGTAGATCCTGGAAGAGCAGGTGTGCACCTCCCTCTTCATGCTCAGCCAGGCTTGGCTACAAAGAGAAGTGTTTTAGTACCATATTCCCTTCCATCTCTGAGGCAAGATATAAGCCAGGCCACTGGAAGGTTGGAAAGATTGATTCTGCTTGTGCTGGGCTTTGTCTGTGTCTTGGAATGGATCACAGCCTTCACCAGCAGAGAACAAGGAGCAGAGGCAAGTACATTTGTAGTATAAGGAAGTGATTTCTAGGGTTGTTAGCCATACCTACCATCTCAGATATTCCATCAGCTAAAGTGAGTTGAACTGGAAGAAAACTTAACAGCTCTGCTATTCCAACCCTTCAGGTTAGAGATGAAGACACAGAGGTTCCTTCCCAACCACACTCACAGCCCAAGCTTCCATCTCCATGTGGATATGGTCTGTGGGATCAGTGCTTTTGGATGATGCACATCACTGTTCCTCTGCATCAGCCTGAAGATCAGTGACTACCAATGGTCAGTCCCAGATTTCCTTCAACCTTGCCTGAATCTTGATAGCCCATGCGGGGGTCCCTAAATTCTTTGCTTTTTATTCAAAAGTTACCCAACTTCACTCTTTAATTTCCTACACCTGAACAGGTGAGGCCACCAGCCTAAGAAATTCTAAAAATCTCATAAAGAACATAATGATCTCAAAGGATAAAATATTTTAAACATACACCATTAAATGCCTAGCAGAAGTCCTAATGTTCCAGCCCATGTGGGAGACATTTCTAAATGACTAGACAGTAGGCCTTAGCTTGTCCAGCTGCCCTCCGACTTGGCTGCCTGTGCCTCTTTCCTCCAGAAGCTTTGGCTAGTGTTTTAGTCAGTCTTACCAGGAAGCAGCATCTCTGACTCATCCTTGCTCTGCAGTGGAGCAGCCCATGAACCATCACTCAATGGCTTTAGCAGATGCCCGAAGGACCTGGAGTCACAGGCCATGCCCCAGACCCGGGCCAGTCTTTTTAAGGGGAAGAGCACCCAATGCCCAGGAGCTCTCGCCATTCCAGACCCAGAGGTTCAGCTAGCATAGGTACCTTGTCAATGAAGGAGGCAAATTTGTTGTTGAGGGTCTTGATTTGCTCCTTCTCATCTTTCTTCACCCTCTGAGCATTGGGGTCAATCTCCAGGTTGAGAGGGGCCAGTAGACTCTGGTTAACAGTCACAGCTGTGATAGATGGGGCTGCAGGGCCTCCAATTCCTCCAACTCTGTAGCCAAAGCCAGTGCTGCCGAAACCATAGCCAAGGCCACTGCCAGCTCCAAATCCCAGACCAACACCACTGCTGGCCCTAAAGCCCAGACCAACACCACTCCCGTCACCAAAGCCAGAAGCAATCCCGCTGCCAGCTCCAAAGCCGACTCCGCAGCGGAAGGGATGAGGGCCCGCAACTGCTATCCGGGGTGAACACGATCCGAAGTTGATGACACTCCTGCTACCAAAGCCACCAAGGCCCCGGAAGCCAGACCCACTCCTGCAAGAGACAGCACTGGCCCGGAAGCGGTTCCTGTTCTGGGGTGTGATTGCTGAGCAAGAGCTGAAGTTGCCCACCCGGTGCCCAGAGATGACTCGGTAGGAGCAGCAAGACATGATGGCTTTCTGGGAGAGCCGAGGAACAACTGCAGAGCGGGGTGAGCTGGAGTGGAGAGTCGCTTTGAGGCTAGTGGATCCCTCTCACCCCTTTTATGTGTGTGTGGACCTGAGCATTGGCCCCATAAAAATGAAAAAAGCCATTTGAAAGCATTTATGAGCTTGGGTCGTTAGCAGAAACTCTTCAGGCCTATAACCTCCTTCGTAATGAGTGAAGTCAGACACACCTATTCTCATCAGGATGAGGACTATAACACCAAACCTATAAATATTAAAAACACATAAATACATAAACATTATAGCCCTATTTTTCCCAGTAAGTTTGCCACAATTGCCATTATGGAGACATTAATTTGCTTTGGCCATAAATCCAAAGACTTTTTCACTGCAAGTGTGGCTAACCACTAGAAAGTTAGGATGGTAACAGTTCCAGCCAGAGGATGCATCTACACAGGTCTAACTTCTCAAGAGAGGAGGGGGCATGCAGAGGACAGCTAGCACCTACACAGTCCCAAGTAAGAAATGATACAGAGCCAATATAGCTTATCACATCTCTACAGGTAGATTAAATAATCAAAAAACCTCTGCGGTGGTCTGTCTGTCCTCTGTTTACACAAGAGGTGAGGTGAACCTGTAGGAAAGCTCATCTGGGCTAGTATAGATGCATTTCTGATGAGAGACACTCAGAGGAGATTCATTCATTCAACAGTGATTGAGTACCTACTCTGTCCCAGAAGCAGTATGCTTATGTGTATAAAGTTAACCGTATGACTTGAAACCCTTCAAATATATCATGGGGCTTGTTTTTAGTCTGTTCATTCAGGTTGAATTATTGGTGATTCTTTGGTCAGGATACAGAGACACAAAGTCATAAGCATCTAGATAGAAAACAAAAAGTTCTAAGCAACTGGATATAGTTATTGTGAAGAATATTGCAGGTATTCAGAACCCAGGGACAGGTCGGTGTTCATCTTTTATGTTCTAGTATGTGATATTGTTCTGCCCTTTTGTCTTGTATCTGGGAGAATGTGTGTTTGCCTGGACACTTGGAATTAGACTTAGAAGGGGATCCATACTTTTGGCTGGAGGCATTCAGCTTAGGATTCACTATTTTCTATAGACCCAGCTATCACTGGTGTGTGTAAGAGGAATAAGGAGCGGAAAAAATTAAAACCAAGAGGATATTTCTTGACAAGATCACCAGTTGCATACACGTTGCTAAAGTCAGTGGTCTCTTCTCAGTCCTCTCATTTACCTTGATTTGTCACCAGTATTTGATATAACTGATGTGCTCTTTCCCTCCAAACACTTTCTTCTTTTCATTTCCAGGTGCCACACTCTCCCAATTTCTTTTTAGTCTTCCTAGCCAGCTACTCCTCATGTTCCCAGCCTCTATCCAACACAGCATCACTGGACTCAGCCTATTTTTCTTTTCTCTTCTTTGCCTATATTCATACCTTGGTGACATCACACAGACTCATAGCTTTAAATAAAATACCCTCTGCCTATCAGTGACTGGCAAGGCATAGCTCAACCCCTGACTTCCCCTGTGCTCCACATACATACTGTAATCGATACCTCCATTTGGATATCAAATAGACATCTCAAAATATATCCTACACCATTCCCCTGATTGTACCTACTAAATATGCTCCATTTGCCAGCCTCACAATCCCTACAGTAGCTCCAGTCAAAAATCTTGCGTCATCTTTTTTCCTTTGTTTTTTTTCCATATCCCTCATTCCAATGGCAAATCTACCTTCAAAATCTATCTGGACTCTGACTGCTACTCTCCATTCCCACTGCTACTGCATTGGTTCTATCAAATCACCCTCCCAATTTTTCTCCCAGTGTCCTCTTTTGTCCCTCCACACTACTCTCAACACCATCAGGGGAGGCTTTAGAGACCTGTTGGGTCATGCCATTGCTCTGCTCAGAGTCCTCAGAACCAATGCCATGAATGACTCTGCACAGTGCCCCTCCCTGTGCCCAACTTCACTACCCTCCAGCTGTCCCACTGCTCTCTCTGTTACAGCCACCCTAGCCTCCCACTTGTCCATCAAACAGACAGGGGCGCTTCTGCCTTGAACACATATCCCCTTGCTGTTTTCACTGCTGTGAACATATGTACTCAAACAGCTCCTTGGCCCGGTCCTTCAACTCTTTGTGCATATGTCACATTCTGACCCTATTGAAGCTGCCTGCCCTAGCTACTCCCTGTCTCCCTTCTCTGCGTCCTTCTGTCCTGAGTACTTCTTACCATCTGTGATCTTTGCCTGCTTGGATTTGCCTGCTACTGTCTATCTGCCCTAGCTGGAGTGTGAGCTCTGAGATGCAGCGCTGTTGTGCATTTTGGGTATTCCCCGTGCTTGCTAGAGGGGCAATGTGTGTAGGCACGCTGTCTGGTTTTGCTGAATGGATGGAAACACTGCAGAAGTTCAAACTCAGAGGAGAAAGGGGAGAATGGAGTAAGGAGGATAAGGAAGGGAAATCTGGGCATTTGGTTTTGCAGGTATTTCAGGAAGAGGACAGATGTGTCCCTAGAGATACTGAGGGCACAGAAACTTGAGAGCTCACAGGAGAATAAATCCAGTTTGTTCTCCAGCTCTGGCTCTAGGGGTTTGAGTCTTTCTTCTTGGAGGAAAGGACACACTACTCAGTGGCCCTGTGAGGGGCTTCCAAGAGTTTGAAAAGTGAACCAGAAAACTGCAACCAGATATGAAAGGGGGAAGGCACCAGCTAGGATAGGGACTTGATGGAGATGTTGGAATCAGATGGACCTGAGTTCAATCCCAATTGTGCCACCTGCCAGGGGCACACTGAGACAGGGTGGTGGCAGTGTTCTGCTCCAGGTGGGTCCAAACAATACAGGGTACTTATCCATGCTGTTGTTGTTGTTAGGTGCTGTCCAGTCATGTCCAACTCATAGCAACCCTCACAGGATTTTCAATGGCTGATTGTTTGGGGATTACCTCGGGAGTGGATTGCCACATCCTTCTCTCATTTTTGTGGTGCTGGGAGTTGAATTCAGGATCTCAGAGACTGCAAGGTGGCACTCTACCAACCAAGCTAAATCCCAGCCCCATACTTATTCATAGAGAACTTAAAAACAATAATACAACGACCTAAAGGTCCTCTGCTTTCTATTTCTACCATGACCTGGCCAGTCTGAATAATGTTAGTAGTCAAACACCACCCTGGCCCCACAGTATACCAATGACCTCCGAGGAATTATTCAAATTCCCTCAGCCTCAGTTTCCTCATGTGTGATATGGAGTTAGACCTACGTCTTCACAATGTTCCAAGAATTCAACCTGAGCGTTCTGGGATGCGTGCTGGGTCTTCCTGGCAGCTGTTCACATGATCCTTGGATCCTTTGCTTTCCCTTGCTCGGCTTCTTCCCTCCCTTCCTTCCTTGTTCACTCTGCTCTTTTCTCTCTCTTTGGCCCAATCCCCCCTCTACTTCTGACCAGCCTGCCCTGTTCCTGTCCCGTGCCCCACGCCCTTCCTGCTCCCGTGGCGAGGTGCTTATTGCCCCATTAGGCATTCCTGGGCTGTCCCCAGTCTCGGTTTCCTTGCACTCTGAGCAAGCAAGGTGGGTGGGAGCGATTGGGACCAGTCAAGCACAACCCTGTCCCCATCAGCACTTTATAGTTCTGAGACACTATTTTGCCAGGTGATGTATAGCACAACCCTCAGCTTTTTTTTAGTGGGTGGTGGTTGGAGACGGTGAGGAGATGCCCTGGCAACTTTGCACTGGAGGTTTTGCTGCTGTGACAGTTTCTCTTGCTGTCATCCAGTCAGCCTGAATGTAATCCTGGAAATCTGCTGGCTGCATCCGCCCTCCCGTGTTCCTCTGTGGTGCCTGATTGCTGGGTCATCATGATGCTATCTGTAGCGCAGGGAGGATGGAGACATGCTGAGTGGGAGGGGAGGGGAACCCCCTCCCGCCCAGCCAAGCAGGGTCTTGGGAACTCAGGCATGCTGTGGCTGGGCATGTGGCTGTGTGTGGGTGGGAAGAGGGATAGGAGGGGAAGCCCAGGTGCTGGGGAGGCTCTGCTGAAAGCTGCCTTCTGCAGAGTGCTTCCCTTCTGCCTGGGAAGGAGTCTGTGCTAGAGGGAGTCGCTGACAGAGGAGGCTCTCATGCTGAGACCTGCCCCTGTCCTGTGGGGAAAGCGGGCTCTGGAGGCCCCCCGCTGAAGGAGACAAAGGAGCTGGGCCCAGAGGGAGGCTGAGCCTGTCTTGCCTCAGCAGCTCCACCTCTCTGCCTCTCAGACAGAGGATCACTTGTTTGGGATACATGCTTCCCCCAGGGAGGTAGAGCGCTCCTCTGGCTGGGTGCCCCCTCTCCCAGGAAGGATGAGCTTTACACGGTGAAGACAGATTCCTCACATATCCCACACCATGTCTCCTGTCCACAGTGAAAACGTTGCTCCTCATAAGTAGTAGCTCATTTGCTTTGGCAAACCTTTGTTGGGTCTCATGGAGCTGAGGACACTCCAGTGGTGTAGGTGCTGGAGTGGCTGGGGGCAGTCTCTTCCTGTTTTCAGATCAGCCACTCAGGTCCCCCTCTTCAGCTCATGGTGCTATTTTTGAAGTCATTGTTCCCAATCCAGGCCTCTGTCAGGAGTCTTTCCGGATGCTCAGTAACCCTGGCTGGAGGGAGGTGGCAGTCAGTGGACCTGGGGCCAAGGTGACTGGGTGAGGAAGGGCCACTGGGGCAGGGGCAGAGGGTGCCTGGGGAGGGGTCTCTGGTGCAGAGAAGGGCCTGTGAGCAGAGGGGGACACTTGAGAGATAGGAGAGGATGAGGGACAAGGACATGGGAGACATTCTGGGGAGACAGGTGCAGATGCTCCATTGCAGGTTCTTCTGCCGTCCTCATGCCTGCCTGTCCTTGCTGGGGCTCCTGGTGCAGGGCTGAGATGGGATTCTCCAGGCGGAGGGGAGTGTGGTGAGCCTCTGGCTTATTTGCAGATAAGCCCTCCCTAAGCCCCAGGGCAGGAGGCCCGGAGGTTCCTCCTGTTTACCAGAACGCAGGGAAGCTTTCCAGAGGGGCGCATGCCCAGGTGTGTGTTGCGTGGAAGGGGATGAGAGTCATGGGGCCACCACCAGGAGGCACTTTGGTTCCAAATTCCTTGAATCATCTCTTCCCTGGGGAGGGAGAATGGACCAAGGCAGGACAGACGGGGTGGGGCACATCTCTGGTGGACCTTGTGCAGGGCATGCCCAGGCCCGAGCTGGGATAAGCCGGGCTCAGAGGATGGCTCTGGAGGCGTCCTCTCCCCAGCTGATGCTCCCGAGGGGCTGGGCACTCTGGAGCCAAATTCTCAAAGCAGAGGTCGCCATGCCTTGAGTCCTTCTGAGGGAGTGTGGGGAATTTTCCTTATTTTTGCCCTTGCCAAACACCTAAGTGGGGTATTTCCTAGGCCTCAGGTAGACATCTGTGGGACAGAGATGGCCACTTTTCCTGGAATCTCAGTTTTTGCTGACTCCAGGCTACAGTGTTCTGTCCTTTCCAGAACTCTGAGTTATTAACCAGCAGGAGGCTTAGCTGACTCCAGGGCCAGGTCTGGAGTGAGGAGGCTTCAAGTGGGAACCAAGGTCTGAGGCCAGGCAGTATCCCTCCTCCTTCCCAAGCACAGAGAGGGCATGGGAATCCTAAGCTTTGCTGGGCCCTGGGTGTGTGCCAGGCTCTGCCTCCCAGCAGGGGTCCCTTTGCCAGGAAGCCCTGAGGACTCCTTTCCCTTCATAGTCCTGCTGGCCTTTGGGGCTCAGGCTTGCCCACCACCTGCACCTCCTTCCTGGAGAGCTTCCAAGTCCTGTGACTGCAGAGAGACCTTTAGCTCTATCTCCCATGGCCCTCTGCCACCTTCCTGACAATCATCACAGCTATAATTTGTCCCCCAGTTCTATATTCCTGCTGAGCTATAAGCCCCCCAGACTCAGGCCAGGCCCTCCTCACCTTTTAGCAACATTATTGAGATATAATTCATATTGTCATACAATTTTCTCACTTAAAAAGTACAACCCAAGGGTTTTTAGTATATCCATAGACGTTGGTGGCCATTACTTAATCTTAGGACATTTTTGTTACTTCGAAAGAAAACATTTAGCTATCTCCAAAGCTCCCCTCTCCCCCTCCTGCCAGCTCTAAGCAATTACTACTCAGTGGTTTGTTTTCATAGATTTCCCTATTGTGTATTTTTACTGCATTTATTATATGCATGGAATTGTTGTTGTTGTTGTTAGGTGCCGTCGAGTCGGTATCCAACTCATAGCGACCCTCGCAGGGTTTTCAATGGCTGAGTGCTTCGGGATTGCCTTGGGAGTGGATTGCCAGGCCCTTCTCCCATTTTTGTGGTGTTGGGAATTGAACTCGGGGCCTCAGAGACTGCAGCGCAGTGCTCTGCCCACTGAGCTAAATCCCAGCCCCATGCACGGAATAGGTGGTCTTTTATGACTGACTTCTCTCACTCTGCATGTTTTCAAGGTTTACTCATGCTGTAGGAAGTAATTGTACTCCCTTCCTTTTATGGCCCAAATAATATTCCATTGTGTGGATGTGCCACATTTTGTTGATTTATTTTGTTTAATTGTTGATGGACATTTGTGTTGTTTCCACATTTTGACTATTATGAATAAGGTTGCAAGTTAGTGTGGACATATGTGTTTGTTCTCTTGGGTGTGTACCTAGGAGTGGAATTGCTGGGTCACAGGGTAGCTCTATGTTGAAGGTTTCAGGAACCATCAGACTGTTCTCCACAGTGGTTGTGCCCTTTTATGTGGCTACCACAAGCCCTTTGTCCTGGGCCTTATGAACCTATGGGGCTATTTTGCTCAATACTCTGTTACTAGCCCTAGGTGCTTGAAAGAAAAATGAATGAATGGGTTCTTTTGAACATGTTGCCCATGAATCTGCAACTCCAGGCTTCTAGTCAGATTCTGTTCTTGCAGTCTTCCCTGTGAGCCTCTCTGACCCCCTTTCCACATGATCATTAGCTGGTTCTTGTTGCTCTCTGACTCTTTGGCCTCATGATTTATGACTCCTTGGGGAGGCTGAGAGCTCTGTCAGGGTTAAGAGGGCATCTTGGTCATCTCTGTATCACTGGGCTCTGGTGCAGGGCTTGGTATAGAATGGGGGCTCTGTGTGCACCCATCAGGAGAGGGGCTCATCCTCATTATCAGAAGGGAGCACCATAAGGAGAGAGCTCCCGAGGAGGGGCTCTTTCAGGGATCAGTGAGGCAGTGGGGAAGGACACTGGGGTCTCATAGAGGGTTGAATCACAGCCAACAAGTCTTCTCTCCAGGTCTTGGGCTTCTCTAAATGGGGAGAGGAGGCTGGAGTGTCCTGATCCTCCTCTTAGGCTGGGATGCTGCCCATTTTCACAGCTGTCCCCAAGCTGGGGCTGCCCAGGCTTTGGGAACAATCCAGGACAGAAACAGAGCCTTGACATGATGGGGGTGGGGGCATGGGTTTTCTCTAGATTGCTGTATGGAGGGCTCCACTGGGTGAGGAGGCCTCTATGCAATGGGCATATGGTTTATAATGTGGCAAGTTCTTGCAAACTCTGGGGGCATGCTGTGCAGGTTTTGAGGATGATTTGTATGAGGCCATATTTATTCCACAGGCCATTTGCAAATCACGTATATGTGCTTTTTCCACTTGTATAATGACCTTTGTTTCCATTCCCAAGCTTCAGTCCCCAAAGGCTGCTTGGGATTCCCCTCAGCCTTATCATACGTTCTCCACAGAGCAGGGCGAGTCATCTTGATTACCACAGTATGAATCGAGTGAGTTTATTGGGAACAGACACCCCAGAAGTTCCTAGCAGAGAACTTAGATCCCAGATGGGCAGGGATTGAAGGAGGGGCCCCCAGGAGGTGGGGTCAGCCCAGCACCTCTTCCGTCTCCAGTCCCCAAACCACAGCCTCCAAATCTCTGGGGCAGCCCCATAGCATTGTAGGAGGGATAACTCATTCATAACTTTCATATTGGACCCAAAGCCCCAAACCAGAGGAACTGAAAGGAGAAGGAAGTTAAGGGAAAGGGAGCAGGAGCTGGTGGGGATGTGCGGAGCTACAGTAGCACTGGGGCCTGATTCCACTAAACAAGTAGTGTCAGCTCTTGATTGTCCTTCTGTCCAAAGGCTACTCATGGCCCCTGGCCTTTAGTTCTAGGCATTTTCTGCCACCACTTGCCAACATTAGCTCAGGAAACAGATTAATTTTCATAGTTTGAATTCAGTACCCCTGAACATGTGAATCTACTGCCCAGCGATCGCCTCTCGTATCTCTGTGTTGGGAGAATACTGGCAGTTCCAGAGTGACTCTGAAATCTTAACACTTAGGTTTGGAATTTGGAATGGGATTTGGGAGTCAGTCTCTCTCTCTCTCTCTCTCTCTCTCTCTCTCTCTCTCTCTCTCTCTCTCATCTCTATTTCTATTTCTCTCTTCTTCCTCCTCCTCCTCCTTCTCCTCCTCCTCCTTCTTTCTTCTTCTTCTTTATTTTTTTCCCTCAGTACTAGGCGGTTGAACCCAGGGCCTCAGACATGCTAGGCAAGCACTCTACCACTGACCTACACTCCTAGGCCCTTTTTTTTGGGGGGGGGGCAGGGTCTCACTAAGTTGAGCAGGCTGCCTCTGGCCTTGAACTTGAGATCATCCTGCCTCTGCCTCCTGAGTCACTGGGATTGCAGGTGTGTGGCATAGTGCTCAGCTGTGGAGAGCCTCCTTTTGATATTTGCAACAGTGCATGTTTCAGGTGGGTGCTAAGAGAAGTTCACTTATCTTAGGTGCATGAAAGACAGAGGGAAGGGAGGTGGCGGGTGGGGGGGAGGCTTGGGTGGGAGCAGAAAGGGTATGACTGGTTTTATGTGGCAACCGGCAAGGGACCTTTCACAAAGCAGAACTGTGTTGTACCCACTTCATCTTCTCACCCAGAAGAGGAGTGTTTGGGACTACTGCCATTCTCGTTGCCATACTAAGTCTGACTGTCCCCAGCTCAGGGGACAGGAACAATGCATCCTCTTTTTCTGCCACCCCATCCCAGGGCCCAGCCTGGGATTCACAACCAGCTATACAAATGTGGCTCTAGAAGACAAGGATGGAACAAGGGGATAGCTCAACTGCCAGTGGGAATCCCAGGGGAATTGGGAGTCAGTATGGGAAGGCAGGGTGTTGGAATATCCTGGTCTTCAGCCCTGTGGGGGTGCTACATCCAGGGCCTTCTGGGTTTCCAGCCTCTGGGGTGGTGCTAACACTGGTAGCTGCAGGAGCTGCCCCCGGTCCCCAGCTTCATGCTGGAGCTCTGCCCACTCCCACAGCCTACTAGCCCCTGGGGCTCGCAGGGGAAGTAAAGCTTGCTGACCACACAGGGCTCATACAGGACGGCACCTTTGGAGCTGCTTACAGCTGTGGAAACAGGAAGGGATGCTTAGGGCCTCCCCCTGGGTAGGTCCAAGGGGTACCCCGTGGAACACCTCAGCCAGGCCATTCCTCCCAGCTGCTGCCACTCATCTCCAAGGACACCATATTCCAGGTGTCAACTTCCAAGTCTCCCCACATTAGCCACATTCATTGCTCAGAAGTTCCCCATGCACTTCTTCCTTTGCCCCGGGCCTGCCTCCCCTCCTCTCAGTTTCTACTTCCCTTGCCCCTCCTCCTGAGCCTGCTTCTAACCCTCCCCCTCCAGCAAAGCATGCTCCTGTCTGCGTGGCTCCTGGGGGCTTCTGAGACTATGATGTGCATCAAAAAGAGATGGGAGCCCTGCCAGGGACCTTCTCCATCAGCCCAGGGCTCATGGCAGACAGAGGTCTTGCTGTGGGGTGGGGGAGGCTCCCAAGGTCTGGGAGGAATTGGGGGGGTGCCTTCTATGTTTGATGCCAACTCCCAGGACCCAGTGCCCTGGGGAGTGGCTCATCTACTTACAGATATTCACAGGCCCAACACCTTCACACAGCCTGAGAAGAGGAGGGTAAAGAAGACAAGGTAAGTGCATGTGGGAGGACAAGGCTGGACCCTGCAGCGTGTCCCCTTCCCCTGCCCTCACTGCTTTAAAGAGGAGGGCTCACAGACTGTGAGCTCTTGTGGATTTTGTAACTTCCGGTCAGGTAATAGCAGCAGCTGCTGCCACCGGGGGGCAGGATGACAGACTCCAGTGCCTGCCCTCCTCTGAGAGCTCACCTGTGCTCTTCGCCCTCCAGCAGACGCCGGTAGGTGGCGATCTCGATGTCCAGGCCCAGCTTGGAGTTCATTACTTCTTGGTACTGTTTGAGCAGGCAGGCCATGTCCTGTTTGGTCTTCTGCAGGGCCTCTTCCAGCCCAGCCAGCTTGCACTTGGCATCGCTGAGAGCAGCCTCGCCCTGCTGCTCAGCCTGGGCTACAGCCCCCTCGAATTTGCAGCGCTGGGGGAGAGGGGACAGAAGGCATCACTGGGCCTTTGGAGCCCTGAGCCAGATCAGCAGAAGAACCAAGAGAACCTGTGGTGTTCACTGCTAGGTTCAAAGTTGCTGCAGGTTTCACTCTGGGATTGTGTCATCTGGCTCCCCCTGGAAACAGGGAGCTGCTTTCTATCTAAAACACTACCGAGGGACCTGAGATCTTCTTGTTGGATACACTCAGTGACTCTGAGTGGGGGGTAATAGATTTTAGTGCCTGGCTGGGGAATAGAGTGGGTCTGATTTTATGAATAACTCCTGAAGTTCTTTATGAGACAGCATGAGAGTCTGGGTTTGAAGGGACCATGGAGAAAATCTTTTCCCTATTCCCTTGCTATTTCATCTCTGACAGAGGGTTACCTTACCCCTGTTGGGGACCTGGCTGCTGTTATAGAAAGGACTAGCTTCCTGCTAAGCATGGTGGCACAGGTTTGTCCCCTCTTCAGCAGCTCTCGCTGGGAGAGCTGGGCCTGCCCTGCACAGCTCAACGGAAGTGTCAGCTTCTGGAGGGCCCTCTCAGTGAGAAGGGCTCCCCACTCACCTGGGCTTTGGCTGTCTCAATGTCTTGTTGCAGCCTCTGGATCAGTTTGTTCATTTCCATGATCTCATTCTTGCTGTTGCGGAGGTTGTCATAGTGGTTCCCGGCTGTCAGCCTCAGCTCCTCATACTGCCAGGACAGAGATCAGACCCCAGATGTCATGCTGTGACATCTCCCAGAGCCCTTTCCCACTATCCCAGCTTCTTCTCCAGTGACTTTGTAGCTTGGGATGTCATTGACTTCTTATACTTGTCCTGCTTCCCACCACATTTCCATTTCTCACCAATGTTGGGGTCCCTGTATGGGTTGCTCCTTATTCCAACCTCATTCTCCAGCCCTGAGCTTGCAGGCTTATTAACTTCCTCTCCAAGCTCCATGTTCTCCTCCTCTTGTATGGGGTCCATTTCTCTCTGTCCCAAGCCTGAGCTCTCCTGAGCTCTCCTGAGCTCTCCCTCCCTTTTAATCTTCTATTGGACCTGGGAAGGGCTCTCTGTGCTTAGCCTGGGATGCTAACAGACCAAGACGTGCAACAATCAAAATCAAAATCAAAATGCAATGTTATATCCTGTTTTGGCTTAATGTTCTTTTTTAAAACTTTTTCACTTTGAATTCAATTTCTGAAAAGTAAATATACGTAGATTACATTTATAGATTTTTTTAAAAAAATTAACCAACTTCAGACTTTCTGATGGTGGAAATATCAAGCCTAGAAAATGCAAAACAAAAAATAAGTATAAAATCACTCCTTGGCTCTTTTGTTATTTGGTTACTATGGGAAAGCCTGTAGTTGCCTAATAAATATCCATTCTTTTTTTTCTTAAAACAGAACTCTGTGGCTTGGCACTGTGGCACATACCTACAATCTCAGCAACTTGGGAGATGGAGGCATGAAGATCACAAGTTCAAGACCTATGGCAGCCTGCAAAACTTAGCAAGACCCTGTCTCAAAATTAAAAAATTGAAAAGGGGCTGGGGGTGCAGCTCAGTGGTGGAGCAGTTGCCTAACATGCACAGGGCCCTGAGTACCACAAACAAATAACAACAGCAGCAGCGACACCCCAGAAGCCTTTGATCCCAGATAGGAGAATATTCCTCAGTCTTCTGGTCAACAAGATCTATGACCATTGCCGGGTGGAGCTTTTAGGAAAGCTCTTTAAGTGGGAGAATGACTCAGTTGGCATGATTTTCCCCTCTGTTCTCCTTCCTGCCTAGCGTGGGCATGTGATATGGAAGGCATTGCAGCTAGCTTGTGACATGAGGCAACATGAGGCATGAAAACATTTGTTCAAGATGGCAAAATGAAAAGCTAAAAAGATCTTTTTCCCTAAAAGTGTCATAGAGCCTCAGTTCTCTGAACAACCGTGTCATCTTGGGGAGTCTTTTTTTTTTTTTTTTTTTTATAACTTCCTTATCTGGTAAAAAAGTTAACACTGAATTTTGTTTAAAAAAATTTTTTTTTCAATTTTGGATTCTCACAGCTAAATACAATCCCTACCTCATAGAATTTTCTTTATGGTTCTGACTTAGGAGGATAGGAAAATGAGCTTGTATTCCCTGAACCTGCCTGACTGATGGGTGGCCCAAGGGCAACCAGAGGAAAGGCCATCTGGGGTGGAACCTAGGCATGGATGGGCCAAGACAGAGTCACCAGGCTGGTTCCAGGCCAGGGTTTGTTACTTTTGATTACCACAAACCCTTAGAACATGGGCAGAGTACCACTTAACGCAGCCCCTGGGCAGTAGTACCTGCTGCCTTCTGACAAAGGTCCAAAGTACCTAGCCCAGCTCTACAAAGGAGCGGACCCAGCCTCAAGTTGCCTGTGCAGCCTGGTCTCCCTCAGCACTCGGCACCCAGGGACCACACTTTCGAGCCTCTGTGCGCTAGCTCCTGCTGCTCTTCAGCCTGCACCCCCGTCCCCTGTGCTCTGCTTATTGACGTCTTGTCCTTCCCGAGCTGATCAGATGACAACGCCTCTGCCTTTGCAGACATAATTCATTGCCTCTTTCATCAACCCTCTAAAACTGCCAGTTGACCTTGGCACACACTCCCTGCTCACATGTATTTCAGTTTGGTTGGGCACATGTTCCTCCGCCCCCAGAACTGTAATCTCCTCAAGGACAGGGGTGGTCTGGCTCTGTACACTTGGTGCCACCCTCTTCTTTCCCTGGCCACCCCATCTAAAGCCACACCCCCACAGTACTCCTGGCCCTTCACCCTGGTTTGTTTTCTATTTAGCATGCATCACTGCCTAACGTATATTTCTCTACCTCTTTGTCTTGTCTATTGTCTGCTCCTGCCCCTGCCTGTAAGAAGGAAAATGACATGAAGGCAGGGGCTGCTGTTTGTCCTATTGTGGTCTGGATTTTCCTCTTCCAGCACTGTGCTTGGCACGTGATGGATGAGCTGCTGAACATGTGAGCCTGTGAATGAATGCATGTGCTGTAAGAGCAAGCAGAGTTTGCCAAGGTCAAGTGGCAAGTTTAGGGGGTTGATGACAGAGGCAATGAACTGTGTCTGTAAAGGCAGAGGCACTGCCGTCTGATCTGGTCTGGAAGGACAAGATGTCAATAAACAGAGAGCAGGGAAAGGGTGTGCAGGCTGAGGAACAGCAGCCGGGATGCTGAGGTCTGAAAGTATGGTCCCTAGGTGCCAAGTGCTGAGGGAGGCCGGGCTCCACAGACAAGGTTGAGGGAGGCCAAGGTGACAGTATTTGTTAAATCGAGTTGTCTTAAGGGCTCCTCCCACTTCCCAGCAAGTCCCTAATTACTAAGTCTGGGGCCACTTCAATCACCGTTTCTGCTCCATCATTAGTAACCACGCTGCCACTGGCCTTCTCCCACGCCTTGAAGCCCAGAGTCCTGTTTGCCATCACCACCAATTACGTGGATTGGATGCTGCTTTGAGGACCACTTGTGATGAGTCTGTGAGTAGGTAAAGCTGGCCACCTGCACCCTGGTGACAGGCCTGTCCTGACCATGGGGTCTCTCCCACATAATCTGCAGAGACCTGGCCTGGCAGAAGCAACAGGGCTGGAGTCCAGGGGTTTCCCTGGCACTGTGGCGTGGCCCAGCTCTCATGAGCTCCTTACCCACCTCCTGGGGCAGAGAGTATCTGGGACCGTTCCCTACCCCTTTCCCTTCTCTTCTCTCCCCCACTCTACTTTCCCACTCCACCCCCTAGTCCTATCCCTCTGCACTGTGAGCCTCACCCGGCCCTGGTACCAGGCCTCAGCTTCTGCTTTGCTGCGGCTGGCGATTTCGTCATACTGGGCCTTGATGTCAGCAATGATGTCCTCCAAGTTCAGATCCCGGCTGTTGTCCATTTTCACGATGACTGAGGTCTCGGAGATCTGCGACTGCATCAAGGCGATCTCCTGGCAAGGCCAGGAGGGAGGAGTGAGCTCTGAGGGTGGGGGGTCTGAAGGGGATCCCACTCAGAAGTACCATGGCTCTCTTGTAGCTCTTCTGGACCTTTAGTCATCCATGTGCTGTTTGTCCCCATCCTCTAGTGACCTAGACCTTTCCTAGAGGGGCCCAAGAGCCACAGATCTGGATGATCTGACTTCTGGGAGACGGGACTCCCTTAGCTCATGGGGCTCTCTTCCCAGGCTTAGGCTACAAACACACCTACCCTTGCTCCCTGGAACTAGCCCTGATGGACCACCTAGAAGGCAGCGTGGCTGCAGGTACCTCTGCAAACAGGGCTTTCAGGAAGTTGATCTCCTGTTCTAGAACCTCCACGTTGGTCTCCAGGTCAGCCTTTACCAGGAAGGCCGTGTCCACATCCTGCAGCAGAGAAGTAACAGAACTATGACCCAGAGCTGGTGGCACTCAAGAGCTGTGCCCTCCACCAGCCAGGCACCTCCCAGGCAAGCTGGCAGCAGGTGGCAGGTGCGGGGCCACCTCTCCTTGCTGAGCCCATGTGGGAGCAAAGGAGTGTCGGAACCCAGGTGGGAGGGCAGGTCCCCAGCCCTGGGAGCCCATGCTGGGGCCTGACCCCCCGATGGGGAAGGGTCTGAAGGAAGCAGGGTTTCGAGGCTTCTCAGGGCTCCTTCTGCAGAGCAGGGCCTGGAAGTGCCTGGCTACCAGTCTGAGGAATCGTGGCAGTTGTTTTCATCTGCAGGGCTTGAGTTAGAGTTTTTATTTTGTTTTTGACTTGGCTTCAGCCGCATCTCTTGTTGCTTGGGCAGGTGTAGACATGATCCTTACCCAGCCTGGGCCCACGGGAGCTGGGGTATGGAGGCCAGGCCAATCCTTCCCCCTTTGCAAGGGGGATGGAAGGGAGGGGTCTAGCCTTTCTTTCTTCCAGGGTGAGTGGGGCTGGCATAGGAGTCTGGGGGAGAGGGACCCTCTTGTTGGTGGGTGGATGGTAGACATCCAGATGGTTCAGATTCTGGGGGTTCTGAGACCAGCTGGGTGGCTCTGGGGCCTTTTCTTCCTTGGGCCCCCCTCACCTTCTTCAAGGTGACAAACTCATTCTCGGCACAGGGACGCAGGGAGAGCTCCTCCTCGTACCTGATGGGATAGCAGAGAGAGGTTTAGTTGGGCTGTGGAGTTTGGGAGAGGCTTGGCATCAGGCCTTTGGGGAGCACCCTGCCTGCCACTGACTGACCACTTGAGGGGGCACCCAGGTCCAGGCCTGTCTCTGGAGACCTCTAGCTCCTCCCCCACCTGGAAAGGATGATTTTCATCAGAGCTTCTCAAAGCCACCTGGCAAACTTACCCCCTCCCACTCCTCAGTAGCTTCTGTGATGAGTCATGCCCGAGAAGTCCTCCTCTAACACTGCCTTCATCCTCTCTTGCTGCAGAGGAAGCCCCTCCTCTAGTCATTTCCTCTGGGAATTGGAGCATCTTTCCTGAGCTGTTCAGAGCTGGCTGTGGTCCCTGAAACTCCCAGCTGACCCTGTGCCTCCTTGTTGCCAGGAGGGTTCTGATCTTGGCCCATACCTGAAGCCCAGTGGCAGAGGTAGCAATTACCACCTTATCAAAGACATGGAAGCAGCCCAGCTATTTTCCCCAAGTCCTTTGGGGCTCCTCAGCCCACACACTGCTCCCTGAGGCATAGGTATCAGAGTTGGGGCTCAACCTGGCCAGAGTGACTCAGTTTGTTGAGTGGCATCAATACATTAAAAACATCTCTGTGCTTCCTGATACCATCTCTCCTTTGTCCAGCAGAGCTCTGCCCAGTCCTGGCGCTGGGCTCCAGAGCCTTCTACCCCAGTTGGAATGCTGGTTCTGCCACATACTAGTTGTGGCCCAGCTGAGTAAGTGATTTGGCTATTCTGCACCTCATCATTTGCAGTTGCAGCTTGTTTGGGACAGCATGGCCCTGCCTCCCACAGATGTTATATGTTAGTTGATATCTGCAAAGCACTAGGACAGTGCCTAGCATGGGGTCAGTATTGTTCAAGTGTTTGCGATCATGGTTAAAATGTCAGTGTGACTTTGAAAATCCAAAGTTCTCATCTTGAGCTACAAATCTCTCTCCTACTCTTACCTTGCTACTTACTTCTCCAGAAAAGTATTGTTCCTGTGGAGGGGCTGGCCTCTGATGCTCCTACAGCCTGTCACAGTTTGCTGGCATTGTCCCCCTCACTGGCACACCCTGGCCTTTCCTTGCCATCTGCTCCTATCCCTTCCCCATTTCCAAGGTTGACTCTGGACCCCCTGATTAGAAGAAGTCATTGTTGTTGTTGTTGTTGTTAGGTGCCATCAAGTCAGTATCTGACTTGTAGTGACCCTATGTACAATAGGCAAAACACTATTGTCGGTGCTTCTCTGCTACTCATAGGGTTTTCAATGGCAGATTGATTTTTGGCAGTGGGTTGCCAGGTCCATTTTTCAAAAGAAGCCATTGGAAGGAACTTTATCCTTCAAGGCCCGGGCAAATGGCAGCTGGCCTGGGAAGCCTTCCAGTCCCCCCGCCTCATTCCTTTGTGCCCTCTCTTCTGCCCTGTTCCACATTGAAGTCCTTCACATGTAAGTAACAGTCTGTGTGTACTTGCCTGGTACCTTGAGGGAAGGAGTCCCACCTTTCCCGCTCTAGAGCACTCGTCCTTCCCAGCAGTGTCCACCACTGAGAAGGCCGGTGCTGGACAGCAGAGCATGAAAGTCCCCATCATGGCTCTACTCCCTTGCCCCACATCCCTTATGAACTGTTTCTCTCACTCTATTCGCACTTTCTTGTCAGTGGAAACATGTCTCTCTCACTCCCTCCTCCAGTCCCATGGGGCCCTGCACTGGGACAGGCCCACCCAGGATCCACCAGGAGGCAACTTATCTGGGTCCCAGCCTCCAGCAAGCTATGTACCTGTCAGCTCTTTATTCATATGTGCCCATCAGCCAGGGACTCCAGGCTTGGAACCAGACCTGGAGCTGGCCCTGAGGGAAGGCAGGTGGGGCAAGATAAGAAACAGGAACTCACAGGTCTGGGAGTCAGAGCTGCTGGTCATGGGAGAGGGGCCATTAATGATTTCCAACCTTCTCTGGCTGTGATGAGGCAGATGGGAAGCCGGAAATCAGGGGTGAGAGAGAACAGGAGCTATGTTTACTGGATGGGGGAGGGAAATACCAAGAGGGAGCTTCTCAGGTAGAAGGAACAGCAGGCGCAAAGCATGGCAGGAAGAGTCCTGGAGATCAGTTGAGGGACTAGGAAGTAGTTCTGGGGCTGCAAAGGGATTGATGGAAGATAAGGCAAACAGGTAGATAGGCTGGAGCAGACATAGGAAGCTCTGGGAATGGCAGATGAGAGAACATGTTTTACGATGACAGAGACCACGAAGGTCTCATTTAGGTAGGGTAGTGGGAAGGGAGATGAAGACAAGGGCACAATATCAGTTTCCACACGTGCCAAATACGTGATCATGTGGGCTGCTCTGCCTAAATTAGTCTGCTTAGTTGTTCTGCCATCCTGTGAGCTGAATTTTAGGCTTCCCATTTTACCTATGGGGAAATGGAGGCCCAAGTTATTCTATAGCTTCCCCTAGCTCCCTTCGTGGAGGGAAGGAAGAGCTGACTCACTTTTTCTTGTAGCCTTCCAGTGCTACCTGGAGGCTGCTGAGCTCCGCCTCCAGGCTCCCATGGTCTGAGGACACGACATCCAGCTTCCGTTGCAGGCAGCTAATGTAGGACTCAAACAGAGGCTGCAAGTTATTCTGGCAGCACCTCTGCTGCTGCATGAAGTTCCACTTGGTCTCCAGCAGCTTGTTCTTCTGCTCCAGGAACCGGACCTACAGCCAAGAAAGGGCTGTCACTAGGCAGGGGGGACCATCCCTCGAAGAGGGAATGATTTTGTTTCCTCTCCCAATACACCTTTGCCAATGTATTAGAATTTCCAAAAGCTAAGGTCTCTGCAGAGACTGGCACCTGAGGGTATGTGTGTTTGTGTCTCCTCTACCTTTGGGAACGTAGAGGACCGCCCACCTTCCACTCTGGCCCTGCATGTCTACCTCTCACTAGCCTTGTGACCTTGACCAAGTCTCCCACCCCCTCAAGCTTCTCTGCTTCCCAAAGTTCCTTCCTGGGACTGTGGAAGGGAAGCCCTCTGCACACCTGTAGACTAAATGAAGACTGCAACTCTTGAGTTCAGAGGCGTCCAGGGAAGGAGGTCAGGTCAAGGCTTGTGTCCTAGTACTATAAACTCTTTTCATGTAGGCTGCCTTAGTTCACAGTAATGTGGACAGCTGTGGCCCACACCTTCCATTATTGTGGGTTGGAATCAAGACTGCAAGCAGCTGAGTGGGTTGATCCTGGTCACCCTGCTAAGTCATGGGCACAGAGGGCATGGTCTCTAATACTTGGCCCCGGGTTTCACATATGATGCCTTGCATCTCAAGGTATCGGCAGAAGAAGGATCGTTACCCTGCTTCTGGTCAATGGCCACATCAGCAGGAGGCTCCCAGTCTTACGAAATGTTGCTGGCTGGGCCCACATGGTTGGAATGAGTTCATGGCCAGAACTTAACCTTTAAAAGTAAAACCGTCTGACTGAGCCAGTTCCATTTGGAAGCACTTTTGCACAGATCACTGCCTTTAGTTCTTCCACTGTCTGTTCTGCCCCTGCCCCAAGGCAGCAGTGTCCTTGCAGCTAAGTGGTCAGTGGCTTGCACAGGGATTCAGGATAACAAGGGTAGGCTCTGTGCCAGGGCTCAGGACTCCTGACTTTGGGCCCAGGAATATTGGCCTTAATACTTGAGGTCACCAGAATCACTAGCTCAGCCCTTGGCATAGATCCTGACCCGAAGCCTCCCTGGATATGGGCGCACGCCCCGGGGTAGCTGAAGGATGATAGGCCAGTTCAGTGCCTCTTAAGGTGCCTCTTAAGGGCGGCATTTGGCTTTTCCCGGCAGCCTTTTAAAACTCTGGCTCTGGAGTTGACAGAGGCAAGAGTTGGCTGAGGGCCACCTTGTACCCCTAGCTCTGACTGCTCCACTTTTTTCTTATGCTAGTCATAAACAAAACTAATTGTAAATTTGGGGGTCATGGTGCCTATCTCCATCTTCAGGCCTGAGAGTCTTGATGCGGCTCAGGCACACAGAAGGAGGTTCTATTGTTAAAGCCTCATCAAGAAGGGGATTTCTGTGCCTCTTTGATCACTCCTTTCATAGTGCTTTGGCAGTTCTTCTCATAGTCTACCCTCAGGCTACCTTAGTGATTTTGTTAGACACTACCCAGAAAGAGCTGATGTTCTAAAGAAAAAGATTGGGAAATACAAATGTCCAGGGCTGAGCCAGATCTAACTGGCTTGCAAAGATGAGTAGTTAGGGAATGTAGGCATGTGGCAGCTTCTCTGCTGCCAGCCCTTTCCCTGTTCCCTGAGCAGACACAGGGCATTCTTTGGAGGGGATCTCATCCCTGCCCTGGCCCCTTGGGCTACACTCTCACCTTGTTGATGAAGGACGCAAAGCGGTTATTGAGGCATTTGATCTGCTCCTTCTCGTCCCTCTTCAACCGCTGCACCGTGGGGTCAATCTCCAGCGCCAGTGGGACCAGTAGGCTCTCATTGATGGTAACGGGACTGATGCAGGCAGGAGGCCCACAGATGGCCCCCGCTCGGTACCCAAAGCCAGGCAGGACACATCTGGAGGCGACCCTGGGCCTCCCGAAGCCCACGTTGCACAGGCTTCGTGAGCCAAGGCAGCCCAGGGCTCGGAGGCCTCCGCCACTCCCAGGCCGGCATGGCCCTTTGCTCATTTCGTAGTGGGTGACCATCCGGGGCATGATGGCCGAGCATGAGCTGAAACCCCGACTGCTGCACCTGAGGCCTGGCTGGAAGGAGCCACACGACATGGCAGGAGACAAGGGCAGAGAGATGGAACCCTGGCGGGACGAACAGGGGACAGGAATGATCAACCTGTGGCTCAGCTCCCCCCTTTTATCCAGTAAGGGAATGGAGGGCTGAGCCAGGTGAAACCCCTAATCACCATTAAATCAGGTTTATGAGCTTGGGATATTGGCAGCTGCTAAACAGCAAAGTGGATAATTAGGGTAGCAAAGAGTAAAGAGAAGGAGCTAATGGTCAGTGCTGGTGGGTCCTATAAACATCTCACCCCACGCAACATCACCCCAGCCTGCTTGCCCTCTGCCGCCCACCATCGCTCTGTCTCTTGGTTACATCCTTTTGCACTAAGCTCCAAAGCCAACACTATCAAAAATGGGTCAGTGTGAAATAGCACAATTAGACTGTCCTCCTTCCTTCTTTATGGGGGTGAGGAAAGGGATCAATCAGACAGATATTTTTTATTGTACTCAGTGGTTCAGTCTCAAGGAAAGGGAGAGAAGGACTTTGTGTCATTTCGTAGGAGGGATGGGAGGGGCAGAATTATATACCCTGCTTTCCCTGGGATTCCAGGGCAGACTAGACATGTCGAGGGCACCCTCTTTATCCCCCCAAGGCTGTCTGTGTCTTCCTACAGATCTTCCACACTCAAGTGCCCTCCATAGGCTCCTAGGTGACCCCAGAAGTTCCCAGGCAGGAGGGTTCTTGGCGTGGGAGGGATCTCCCTGCAGCAGGATGGACCACGCTCTACCTCAGGACTGGAGGTATCCTCACTCTCATGTGGTGTCCTCTGCCCACCAGAGGTCCCCTAGCCCTAGATCCTGCTATCCAGGGCCCACTAGTCTAAAAAGGCTAAAGGAGAGTTAAGAGGAAAGACTTGAGCTTGCAGACAAGAGAGGAAAAGATGTTCTTCCTCAACACTCCATTCCCTTTAGCATGGTTTCCACACTGAGTCTGGAGTTCTTCATTGTCACCCACAGACTCTCTAGGGTCCATGTGGCATACTGTAGCCTCTTAACATCTCTGGGGACAGTGTTGCCCTTTGGAATGTTCTAGGTGCATGTGAGAGTAAGGCTTTCCTCCTAGTTCCAGGTCACAGATGCAGCTCATTGGAGATGCCCACAGCGCCTCCGCATCCTCTTTCCTCCCCTTTCTGACCATCCCAGTGGTGTAGCCTCTGCAGAGGTGAGTGGCCTTGCCCTTCCACACTGAGACTTGTTTCCAGTGCAAGATCAAGTCAATAATAATGGTAACATTGATTAGATTTTTCTACGTCTGGGATCACCCTGTGCTCTTTACATCTATTATTTCATTTAATCCTTAGGGTAATGCTATGACGTTACATTCTTCAGATAAGGAAAGTGAGGATCAGAGTGGTGAAGAGCTGTGTCCCCAAGTCACCAGCTTGTTGGATGGAGTCTTATTCCTTCTGACCTCACTGTGCTCTACTGCTCCAGAGGACAGGGGATCTCATCCTGGGTTAGGAACGGGGAAGCTGCCATCAACTTGCTTAAAGTTCCTCACCTTGCTCCCTAGAGATCAGGAGCCTGGAATGCACAGGTTTCTTGTGCCTTGGGAATTCTCAGTCTAACTGTGCCATTTCACACTGCCCCCTTTTTCATAGTGTTGGCTTTGGGTCCTAGCACATGGGAATATAATGGGAGATGGGGGTGATGGTGGGAGGCAGAGGGCGAGTGGGCTGTGGTGCTGTCCTTTGGTGTCTGTGTCTTCCTACAGATCTTCCACACCCAGGTAGGCCCAGGGAACAGTGTTAATGGTGATGGTGACCCTGAGAAGCCTGAGCAGAGAGCAGACGACCACTGTGGGGCTGAGTGAAATGGGCAGAACCATGAGGACAGGGCTCCCTGGAGCTGTGTGGACACAGTGGAGCTCCCCCCACCATTTCCAGGCCAGATGATGGTCTCAGGGACTATATTGGGCTTCTGGGAGCTTAGCACCAGAGCTCAGGAGCAGAAGGTAGGATGGTTCTTTGGATTTGAAGTGAGCTTAAGGCAACTGTTCCCAAGCCCATCAGTTTTGAGGCCACACTCTGAGTATGGGGGCTGGGGCTTAGCTCAGTTGGTAGAGTGCTGCTCCACACTCTCTCTGGGTTCAATTGCCAGCACTGCAAAAAACAGAAGGACATGGCTATCCACTCCCAAAGCAATCCTGAAACAATCAGCCATTGAAAACCCCATGAGAGTCACTATGAATTAGACCTGACTCAATGGCACCTAACAACAACAACAACTCTGAGTTTGAGACAGATACAGTCCAGACCTTGCTCAGTGACACTTTATTGAAGCTACTTCAGGACATTAGGCAAGCATAAGAGGAGCAGACAGTTTGGAAGATTTGGCTTGTATTCTGAAGCTGTTAAGTCTGTCTTGAGGAGAGAGTGTAGAGGATAACCTCCTTGCCTTTGGGATGTACTTTGGTCTGACTCCTGACAAGCGTTTGAGAATTTACAGCTCTTCAAACTAAACAGAGAAACCACAGGTGAAGGACAGCTTCAAAAGGACCTCCATGAGTCCCACTCCCTAGTCCCTTGCACTATCTTTCTGCTGCTTTGGAGGGGCCAGACACCATGTCCCTTCAGACTGAGAGGGTAAGCATCAAAGCTGGGACCTTCTCTCTCGTCCAAGCTCACTGTCAGTCTTACTCTGTGGATTTGAGATCTTCATTCTGGCTAGGGCTGGGGACATGGAAATCTGTATAGCACAGAGAGGCTGGGAGGTAGAAAAACAAAGGTCAGAGGAGAGAGGGTGCAGGAAACATATTGCCAGATGGGAAGAGTAGGAGAGGAGGAAAGAAGAGAAAAAAGGAAGGGAGAGGAAAGGTGGGCACTGAGAGAATGAAGACACGCAGGGGTTGGGGAGGGTGAGTAAAAAGAAGGGAGGGTAAACAAGCAGGTGGAAAGGTGAACAGGAAATAGAACTTGCCAGAAGAGAGACATGGCTGGCCTGAGGGTCAGAGAGAAAGCCTTGAGCCTGGAGTATTATTTTGCAGGACTCTCACAGGGCAGCTCTTCACGTGGGCTAACTGGATTCTTTATTTCTGGTGTGCATTCTGTAGGTACTTTGGACTGAGCTTGCCTCCCACCCCTGGTCACCAGGACATTTCTGTGTAGGGGCAACAATTCTTATGTCAACTTAGTTAAGCCTGATTTGGAAGAAATTTGGCTATGAATTATCATTTAATGCAGCCAAAGGCCATGTAGAACTTAGGGGCTCTTGACAAAATTGTTCCATTCCGTTATGAATAATCAAGACTTGGTACTATTTTTAAAGGTGTTAATTTTTCATTCAAATACTCTGCTGGTTGGAGTTGTTAGGGTTATAGGCTAGGGGCCTGGGCAAGGACAAGAAAGGAGGAGGAGAAGAGGCAACATGTGGGCCACAGTTTGCCATAACATTTCCCGGCCTGAGGGCCCAGCAGGAAAAGCATCCTCTCTGTGGGGAGAAACAACACACATGGAAACTCCAGCCTACCTGCACTCGACTTCTTTGGGGCACCAAGGTCAATTCTAAGGTCCCCATGAAGACTGAACAAGAAGAAACAGCTTGTAACAACAAACTGTGGGGGTTCTGGGTCACACAAGTGGAGGAAGACTTCACTGTACCCCCGACTACATAAGGGAAAAGTCCTAACCCAGGTCTTGGCCCAGAGCAGTTGAATCAATGTGGGTGGGAATAGACCTTGAAGGGCTCTGAGATCAGGAATGGGTGGGATGACTCTGTGAGGACCTGTTTGGAGGCAGAAGGATGGACAAGGTGACCTTAAGCTCAGGCTACTTGCTGTTCCCGTGCCTTCTGCTGGGGATTTTGTGCACGAGTGTCAGCAAAGCATTGGGCCTTAGGCTGGGGAGCTCAGGAGCCTTGGGGGCGGAAGCTAAGGCAGGCAGGTGCCTTAGCTTCTGTAACTCTTCTTGGTGGAGGACGTCTTGGAGATGATGCGCATGCTGGAGCTGCTGCTGCTGCCGCCGCCACTGATGCTGCGACCACTGGTGGAACTGAAGCCGCCGCTCCCACCGCTGTAGCAGAGGCCGCTGCCACTGAAGCCGCCCCCTCCCACACAGAGGCTGCCACCCCCGCTGTAGCCTGTGCCCCCAGAAGAAGAGACCACAGCTGTGGAGAGAAGGCACAGAACACAGGCACATGGTCAGGCTCCTGCTCTGTGGGTCTCATACCTGGGGCGCCTTCCTTCCCAAGGCCCCTTGCTCCCAGTGACCTTGTCATCCCCAGCAAGGCAGGTGGGCTAGGACTCCATGTTCCTGTTGCAGGCTGCCTCCATACAAGCACCTGCTTTCAAAGCCCTTTCCCAGCTATGACCACACTGATCTCAAAAGGCCTGCAGGGATGCGTTACAATGACTCCCATCTTATAGAGAAAGAGATGGAGGTGCAAAGAGATCAAGAGATGTGTCCAACGTCACGCCTGCCAGATATCAGGGCTTCAGGCTCCTGGGCTGCCTTAGTTCCTCCTCTGTTCTCATGATGGGTGGAATATGAGGTCTCAGATTCGAGAAAGAAACCACAAGCTCCTATGTCAGAATAGGCACGAAGACCATCTAGATGAACCCCTCAACTAGAATCCCTTGAAGATTCTAGTATTGGAATCCCCTCAACTTCATCACCAAGGGGCAAGCCCTTGGCACCTGTTCTAATGCTGTCGGTGATGGTCTCCCTCCCTCAGGAGGCCCCACTCCCACCTGCCAGACATGTGAAGCAGTTGGACCTCTCCTCTGGACCTCTCCTCTGAGTCTTCTTTTCCCAGTGCACCCCTCCTGCTCCTTTTGCAATTAGTTACAGGCTCTCTTTGTCCTTCTTCATGTTCTGACTGGTGGGTCCCAGGGGCTTTTACTCCCACCAGCAGGACTCAGTGCCTACCTAATGCTACCTAGATGCTTAGCTGTTCATCAGCCCATAGCACTGGGTTGGGGGCTACTCTGAGATTATGCCTCCTGGTCTCCCTAGTGGGAGTCAAGTCCCAACCAGGCCAGCCACTGCTCTACTTGCTTCATTGATTTGCCTAAATCCTAAACATAGGTCTTTACCTATAACCTGCCTCTTAGCCTCTTGTTAGCTGCATTAGTTTGAATTCCTGCAGAATAGCTGAGAAGTCAGGCGTTCAAACTGGGGACCATTGTTATCTGGGCAGTTCGGTCCCATGGTGGATACTCTGTGACTCCATTGTGACCACCCAGGGTGAAGGGTCACCTGCAGTTTCTGGGGAGATTCATCCCAGAATGAGAGAAAGTCACTGAGCTTCACTCTACCTCCTTCCCAGGGACAGAGAATGTCCCCATCCTGAGTTCTCTTGACCCCACTGGGAGGAAGAACTAAAGAAGAGAAAAGCCTCCACAGAGCCTCTAAGAGGGCCTTAATGACTCCCCTGCCTGCTGTCTGTTCATTTTAGTGCCACCAGATGCTAATTAGTGATGTAAGTAGTTCCTGTCCTACATTTCTATCCCCTGAAGACATTTACTCACAGATGTTCACGGATCCAACACCTTCTCCAGTGAGTCTGTGGCAGGAGGGGGGAGAAGAAGACATGTCATTGCTGAGAATTAGAGAGCCCTGGATTCTCTGTACTTAAACTATCAGTGCTGAGCATAGGCTATGTGCCAAGCACTGTGCTTAATACGCTTGCCTCCATCTCATCAGTGTCAGGAAGCAAATGCAAATATGTAAGGGGAAACTTAGAGAGAGCAAATCAACATACACAGAGGAATGGGGAAAGGGACTGGTGCCAATGAAGTGGAGTGGGACAGTCAGTCAGACTGCAGGGCACCGCTGAGGGTGACAGGGAGCCCCTGAGGCTGATCTTGAGTGTGGCTGCATTTGTTACAGGGCCTGGGTAGTAACAGCCCTGCTTGGATGGCTATGCCCACCTCTTCTGGATAGCTTTGACCCTGGCTCTTGTCCTGGGTCCAGCAGGAGCTGTGGGATAGGCGGCAATGGCAGGGTGCCTCTAAAAGAGTAGCTGTCTTTTCACTCTCTTTCTGACATTGGAGTTTCTATCTGGGGGTGTGACACTGTGAGGCTCATGTGGCCTCTGTGGCATACTGTCATGCTAGGGTGGCATCTGTTTGGGCCATGGTGGGAGAAGGCGGCTCACCTGCACTCCTCGCCCTCCAGCAGCTTGCGGTAGGTGGCAATCTCAATGTCCAGCGCCAGCTTGACGTTCATGAGCTCCTGGTACTCTCGGAGCTGCCGTGCCATGTCCTGTTTGGCCTTCTGTAGGGCCTCCTCCAGCTCCGCCAGCTTGTTTTTGGCGTCCTTGAGGGCCAGTTCCCCACGCTGCTCGGCATCAGCAATGGCGGCCTGAAGTGTGGCACACTGCCAGCAGAGATAGAAATTTGTGACAGTGTCCACAGAGGATACAGTAAGATGGGGGTGTAGGTTAAAAACATGGAGGATCCTCTGAAATGGATTTAATACACAGGATGCTGGAGCATCATGTTTAAAAATAAGCTTGCTCTTTGACTCCATTGGATAATTTAGACTTCTTCTGTATAGAGAAAGCTTGCAGCTGTACCACCCTGGAATTTGATCTCATTAGATCTCAGAAGCTAAGCAGGGTTGAGTCTGGTTAGTATTTGGATAGGAGATGGCCTGGGAACACCAGGTGCTGTAAGCTTGGGAGAAAGATCTGGCAACCCACTTCCATAAAACGATCAGCCACTGAAAACCCTATGAATAGCAGAGAAGCACTGACTATAGTGCCAAGCATGGCACAGTGTTGGGGAGTGTTTCATCTGTTGTATATAGAGTCACTATGAGTTGGACCGGATCAACAGCATCTAACAACAATAGGGTAGAGAAAATGGTTTTCAGAGGTCCCTCAATGCTGCCCTTCTCTGGAGAGTGGCTAAGTATAGCAAGAAAGCTTGGCTATCTGTGGCTGCCGAAGAAGGGGCCTGTCCCAGGGGAATGCACACTTGCATTCCTGGGAGGCCACTGTCTGAGAGACTTCTCTGCACTAAGTAAGTTAAGCCCAGGGCCAGGTTTTCCCTAAGGCAGGGGGATAGCTAGGATGACCTTTCGGGGCTCACCCCTACCTGCTTCTTCAGGTTATCAATCTCAGAGCGCAGCCTCTGCATGGCCCGGTTCAGCTCAGAGATCTCCATCTTGGTGGTGCGGAGGTCGTCCCCATGCTGGCCAGCAGACCGCTGCAGCTCCTCGTACTGGGAGGAAGGAGAAACAGGCCTTGGGTGAAGGATGTATGCAGCAGGCAGGGGCAGGCAGGCCCCAGGAAAGATGTCTGTGGCTCCACAGGGCCTCACAGGCTTTCCATGTGCTGCTTGGAGACTCTCGGCATTGCCCTGGCCTTGCCCCATCAAATCTGTCTGCATTGTCTCTTGCTCTGCACCCCTCTCCATGTCCCAGGCTTTGCCTCACAGCTGGACAGCTGTGTCTATGCTCTTTGCCTTCTTCCTGTACCTGGCCTCTCTTCCCTCTCTCTCCCCTCCATGCATCTCCCCTCCCAGACTCAGCATCATGTAGGGTACCTATCCCTTTCTGACCATGAAGCTTTCAGATAGTTGTTTGTCTTGACACCACATCTTATTGTCCGCAATGATTTCTACCTCAGTGTCTGCTCCAACTTAGAAAATCTCATTCTGTGACCCAGACCAAGCCTTTGTCTCCCAGAGCCTCAGCCCCAGCCAGTTCCACGTGTCTGCTCTGGATTCCCCCGGCTTATTCCAGAAAGTGCTAGATCTTCCTCCTGACCCTACCCTCTCTCTCTTCTTCCCGTTGGCACTGATGGCTGGAACTGCCCTGTTGTGCTTATTTTTCTGGCACAGCATTGGAGGTGTGTGTCCATCCATCCCAGCAGAGAGCCTGACCGCCTTCTGCTGTGTCTGGCTCTTCCCCCAGCTCCTGATGGTAGTGCTCAGAACAGAGAGTGAGCCTCAGTCCAAATGCTTATACCTTGGACCCCATCAGGCTAGGACATTTAAGAGGAGAAGGCCCTTATCTTATTTGCCTTTGAAACCTTTGGTCTCTGTGCTCATTTAATTGACTTGACCTTGATGCCTTACCTTAGTCTGGTACCAGGACTCAGCTTCTGCTCGGCTGCGGTTGGCAATATCTTCGTATTGGGCCTTGACCTCAGCAATGATGCTGTCCAGGTCCAGGTTGCGGTTGTTGTCCATGGAGAGAACCACGGAGGTCTCAGAGATCTGAGTCTGAAGCTGAGCCAGCTCCTGTGATTGGGCCCAATGGGAAGAGCTGAGGCCAAGAATCCGTGTGTGTGTGTGTGTGTGTGTGTGTGTGTGTGTGTGTGTGTGTGTGTGTGTGTGTTGGGAGGCTGTGACCCACCTGTGGGCAGCCCTGGGCATGGAGGGTCTTGCACTGTTGGGGTGGAGCACTCCACTTATTAGCTCTGACAGGGCCCAGAAGGACCTTAGGGAGCCACTGAGTTTACAGCTGCTTTTTATCATCGCTCATGTGCAGGGAGAGCAGCAGCACAGTAGCTCTACCCAGAATTCTCCACAAACCTCTCCCACTGCCAAGGGAGGGCACCTGCAGTGACTCTCAGTGCCACCATGTCTCACGCTCTGAGAAAGCACAGCCTTTCAAACCCAATAAAGACATCATCTCGGGAAAGATGACTGAGTCAGAAGGAGCCAGGCAGCTTTGCTGCATCTCAGCCAGTTTCCCAACTCCACTGCTCTATGCTCCTCGGGGATGGGAAATGGAAATTAGCTTGAAACAGCAGAAAGGGTGCCAATGTGAAAAATCCAAGGCTTGGTCCTGCTCAGCAAGTTTAGGTAGCATCTCTGGGTCTCAGAGAAACTAATCGCAATACTGGTCTTGGGTAACTTCTGTGAGGACTCAATAATGTCCATAGAGGAGGTTGAAAACAGTGGACCCACAAATAATTTCTTAGTGATCTCTCTTCAGAATCACCCAAGGCACTATTTCTCCAAATGTGGCCTCAGGCATGAAACTGGCACTATGTTTACAGCTCCTTTCTATTGTCAGCTCATGTGTAGTAGGACAGTAGCTCAATTGGAATGCACCATCTGGACCTCTAAATTGCCTACGAACCAGCCAGCACATTAACAAGATCACCAGAGGGTTTTGGATGCCCTGGAGTCTGAGATTTACTGGTCCAAAGCACAAATCTCCTGTTTCCCATTTCAATAAAACAATGCTACTTTGCTGTTTATGTGCTGCAGTTTGTCTTCCCAAGTAGTCATTCTAGCTTGCTGACCTCCCCGGAGGGTCTCAGCCCATGGGCTTGCTGGGCAGTGGGCCAGCTCAGAATTAGGGGCCAGCATCACACCAATTGTCACAGTGAAGAGAATAAGTAGAGCAAAAAAGATATTTTGTCCCATGTGGGCTGAGGGCTGGTCAGTAAATCCACCCAAAGACTTGGAGTTGCCACTCCTGGTCCTAGAACAACGTGTCCAGTTTCTGTTGGGGACACTATGAATATAACACCTATCCTGAGGTACACAGTCTACCCTATTCCCCACTTCCACACATTGCCCCATCTCCTCACTCTGCTCCAGCCATACCAGACCCCACCAGGGGGCATCTGTACACCTGTTCCCTGAGGCTGGAAAACTGTCTCCCATGTCTTCCTGGCTCACATCTTAATTGCTTCAGGTTTCTTGTCACACATTTCCTGCCTATTATCACTTTTCTTCATTGTCCCTATCATGCCTAAGATGGCATAGTTATCTGATCATCTTTCCATTGTCCCTCTCCCCTACTCTAATGGAAGGCCTAAGCACTTAGTAGCTCAGTTGTGTTTATTCAGCACTATTCCTGCAGCTGGGAGAAGAACATCTTGGTGTACAGAGGTGTTCTACAAAAGTGTGTCTTCAGGAGAAGCAGGCAATTGTGTTGTCTGCCTCCAGAAGCACCTGCAGGCTCCATAATTGCTGGTGATTTGTGTAATTGCACTATCCTGCCATCTCTAGGAAGGGCAGCAGGTGGAGTTGGGTTGGGCTGGGCTGGGTTGGGCTGGGCTAGATGAGCTGAGTTTCTTGGACAGTTCTGTAGGAACTACATGGATTTCAATGATAAGCAGCTATTCTTGGGTCTGCCCAATAGAACATGCTTGGTCCAAGTGACCAAGGCTATTTTTCACCTCTCAGGACCTGCCAGTTGCCCTCAGGCACCTTATTTTCTTCCTTGGAGGGGAAGCAGCATTTGCCCCATGAATAGGGTGAGGAGAAGAGAAAAGGCCAGGAGAGGAGCCAGCAGCCTCTGTGCACAGCTGAGGTGCCCAGCCCCCAACCCTCCCAAAGGGGAGCCCAGGGACTTCTTACCGCCTCAAAGAAAGCTCTCAGGAAGTTGATCTCGTCCATCAGGGCTTCAGCCTTGGCCTCCAGCTCCACCTTGTTCATGTAGGCAGCATCTACGTCCTGGGCAGAAAATATGCTGTCACCCTGGGGCCTGCCCTTCCTGGGTTAGCCAGCTGGCTCCTGAGGGAGGGCGTGTCCTGCTTTAGGCCGTGGAGTGGTGCTGGGAGAAGGGAAGGTCCACACGGTGTGATGACCATGCCCACCTGCTCAGCAGCCAGTGCTGCTGGCACATGTTTCCTATGCCACCTTCCAGGGTGAGGACTCCCTTCCTGAGCCTCTGGGCTCCCACTGTGGGGCACTCTCCATGCCTCTCCCCAAATCCTGCATGGCTCCCTTCCTCACCTCTGCCTGGACCCCCCCTTCCTAAGCTGCCATCATGTGTGTCCTCCAGCTTAGCCTGAGGCAAGGTCTCCCTCTCTCTTTGGTCCCACCAAGCAGGAAGGCCCAGATGTCCGAGGCCTGATCCCTGTGCTGCCTCCATCACCCCGAGAGTGGCTCAATGTCCAGGATTCCAAGCTCAGGCTGAGGCCCCTTTGGCTTCCACTCTCCCTTCCTTGGACTTTACTCAGGGAGGGACTGGGGCATGATTCACGGCTCTGACTCTGAGCCTGGAGCCTGATCTGCTTCTGATCATCCAGTAACCCTGGGCAATGCACTTAACCTTCCTGGGCCTCAGTTTTTGCCCTTTTAGAGTAAAACATGCTTCTAAGAGTTTTTGTGCAAATTAAGCTAGGCCCAATCAGGTAAGGCCCTGAGCTTCAGTGGGGCTCTGCCACTCTGAGAGCCTGAAGTCAGCGGGAATGTCTCTGTCCTTTACCTTCTTGAGCACCACAAACTCATTCTCGGCTGCAGTGCGTCTATGGATTTCCTCTTCATACCTGAAGGGTGGAGAAGGGCAATTGTTAGTGGAGGAGGGTGTGGGAGTGAGGTTGGAATGGTGGGGTTCCCAAGCTTCACTATAGCATAACTTTCTTATATATGTATGCCCCCAAATCCCAAATTGAACACCCTGGAACCATCAAAACAAAACTCAAACCAAATAAGCCAGACTCAGAAAGACAAATATCACATGTTTTCACTCATATGTGGAAACTACCTGTCTGTTAGGTGCTGTCAAATCGGGTCTGACCCATAGCAACCCTATGTACAACAGAATAAAGAGGCACTATATCTGACAGTGCTTCTCTGCTACCCCCAGGGTCTTCAATGGCTGATGGTTTTGAGAGTGGGCTGCCAGGTCTTTCTCCCATTTTTGTGGTGCTGGGGTTTGAACCCAGGGTCTCAGAGCATGTCGAGCAGCCCTCTACGATCTGAGCTAAACCCCAGTCCATGTGGAAGCTAGAGGGAAGTAAAAAAGAAGACTTGAAATTAAAAGAGGGAACTTGTAGAGATATACAGAGGAAGGGAGAGCGAGAAGGGGAACAGGGGACAATAAAGAATAACGGAGGGGATGAAAATGCTCAAAGCACGTTACTTATATATTTACAAATATATGGAACTGTCATAATGAAACCCCTTACTTTGCACAATAAATATACATTAATAAAAACACAACATAATAGGACCATCTCTCATTCTTCTGGAGATGTCTTTTCTTACAACCTGACTCCTTAGGGTTCTTGGGTCCCCAAAAGGAGCGTGTATGCTTCCTTTTCTTTTCTTTTTTCATTTTTTCCTTTTCTATAATGGACTTGCCCCAACCCAAACCAAGGCAGTAAGGGGAAGAGCAAAGAGAACAGTCAGAGGTCAGCAGCACCTAGGCTCTGGCCAGGCCCCTGCCACTCATGATACCCTCAGGTCCCCTTACTGTTCCCAGCCATGTTGAAGCACAGCCTGAGCAGAGTGTTCAAGCTAACAGGAGGCCCTCCTCCCTCAGTTTCCTTCCTCTTCAGTTTGCCCTTGGGTAGCAGCCACACCTTCTCCTGCCCCACCAGGGTCATGTGGAGATGACTCCTGCTCACTGGCTTCTGAGAAGGAAGCTTCCCTTCTGCTCCAGGTGACCCACTCCCCACCAAAGCTTTGTTGTTAGGTGCTGTCAAGTCAGTGTCCGCCTCATAACAACCCTATGTACAACAGGTGAAACACTATTGTTAGTGCTTCTCTGCTATTCATAGGGTTTTTAATGGCTGATTGTTTTTTGGGAGTGGGTTGCTGGGTCTTTCTCCCAAGCCTACAGCATCTGGTATTTCCAGGCGGTCTGCCATCCAAGTACTAGCCCTGCTTAGCTTCCAAGATCTGAAGGGATAGGATACCACAGTGGTACATATGCAGACCACCCAAGCCTTAGGCATCAACAAATCCCACCCAAGTCCTAGCCATGCTCAGCAGCTGTGGTTTCGTTCTTGGCTCCTCTACTTGCCAGCTGAGTTACCTTAGCCACTCTCTTAACCTCTCTGAGGCTCCTTCCCTATGACAGACATTTCTCTGTGAAATGTCAGGTTGTTATTCTTGTAAAACCTCAAAAACACACATGATGTACGTAACCAGAATCTTCTCACTTTCAATTGGCTCTGATGCCCAGTAGATCTGAGAGTCTCTCCTGCATGGAGACTTCAGTACTGCACTGTCTTCCAGGCTCTCTGGGAAAGCCAATTAGTGTTCCTATTATCTCCTCTAGTTGCCTTCCTGTGAAATCTGAACACTTTTCCCTTGCTTACCTCTATGCAGCTGTTCTCCTCAGCTCACAGTCCCTCTGATGCACAGGCCATTTGGGCACCCCAGAGACACTGCCTGACCATTAACCTGATGCACACCCTTCAAAGATCCCCTGCCACATCCTTCCCTGTGGCTTGCTCCTTCTCAGCCTGAAGCTTAAGGCAGCAAATATGTCTCTTTCTACTCCGTTCCTCCAGGCCCTGGCCAGGGTTAGGGCAAATGGACCAACATTATAAATGAGTGATGGGCTTTAACTGAATACATGTAAGCACGAGATTCTCTGGGTCTCATTTTTAACTCCTGAAATGCTACTTTGTCTAATCTTGGGTAAACCAATAGCCATATCAGAGTCTGACTTCCCTCACCTGCAAAGTTGAAAAGGCTGTTTATCCATCCGGCAATGTTTGCTAATGTTAGCTATCATCCTCTGTAAGTCCAGCCCGTCCATAAAGCCTCAACATTCCTGACCACAGGGTCTCAGGTTTCTTTCTGCTTTAATATCTACTTGAGTCTACTTTCGTGCCCCAGGTATTGTGCCATTTCCCATTGGATGGGCAGTTCTTGAGAGTGGGGCCTGTTCTTCCCCCAACCCCACGCCTCCCCTGGAGCCCCAGTGCAGGGCTCTGGCCCAGGAGCAGCTGAGCACCCACTCACTTGTTCTTGAAGTCCTCCACCACGTCCTGCATGTTCTTCAGCTCCATCTCTAGCCTGCCCCGCTCTCCCCCCAGACAGTCCAGCTGCCGCCTCAGGTTGCTGATGTAGGCTTCAAACATGGGCTCCAGATTGACCCTGGTAGTTTTTTGGTCCTGCAGGAGGCTCCATTTGGTCTCCAGGACTTTGTTCTGCTGTTCCAGGAACCGCACCTGCCCCAGGAAGAGGTAAGAGGCCGTGAGGGCTTGCCTGCAGCAGCCTTCCAGATGTCTGGGACATAGGACCCCCAAAGAGAGCAATGGTGCTGCATGACCTGACAGTCCAGGTGGCAGATTCCTCCTCCTCCTCAATGCAAGAAGCCTGGGATGTATACCCAAGTGCTGGTGCAATGGGCTTGGGAGACAGGAGGTAGTTTGGTGTGGAAGAAGTAGGGAGGGCCAATGGGGCTGGAAGCCATCTAAATGCACCAAATCATGCTGATACATGGCAACTTAAGGAAAGAATATTCTACCATCATATTACTGGTGAGATTTTGGTTCCTATTAGATAAGTAGTCAGTCTGTGATAAGTAGTCAGTCTGTGGCAGAAAATTCCATCTATTCATTTTCTTTCTGACAAGATTTTGCAAGATCTAGAATCTGGACTCGTTTGCCTTCCCACTTCAGAAATCCTGCAGTGGGTCACTCTGGACTTGCATTGAGTGGACCTGGGTACAATCCCAGCCAGTTCCCTCACTACTTATGCAGCCTTGAGCAATCCCCTTCCTCTCTCTGCTCCCTGCATCTCTTGTGGTCTCATGCTGCTAATCTGGGAAGTGTGTGTAGCCTTCCCCTTTCAACAAAGTCCTTCTGCTGGGAGGAACTGGAATGACACCAGCCTTGGAACCTCCATGGCTTTGGAGATGGCAGTGTCCCCACAGAGAGTCTCTAGCAAATGCATTCTTTCCTGTCTAGCTCTCCCATTGTTGGGGGAAGGAGGAGGCCCTGGATCCCAGTCCCTTCCTTCCCCCATGCCCTCATTCTGCACACCTCCTCCAGGGGAACCAGGGAAAAGCAAGACCCAGGATGTTCCCTTCACAGCCAGGCTTCTGGAAATCTCACCTCTGTTGGTAAAACCCAGGCCAGGTGGGGTGACATGGGTGACAAGGCTAAGGAAAGTTTGCCCCACGGGTGCCTTTGGTTAGGTCTACACATCCAATGATCTGCTCCACATGATGAGGCACTCACAGGCTGTCAGACTGGCAAAGGCACCTGGAAGTCCATTTTCTGACCCAACTGAGGCCCAGGGAATTTGGTAACTCTCTGAGCAGTAGAGGCCAAACTGGAACCTGAGCTCATTGCCTCTCAGCTCAGGACCGTTTCTTCTAGCTCCCAGGAACATAGTCTGAGTGATCCAGATCCCTGAATTGGCTTTTCCTCAGGCAAAAACATCCAGCACAGTTATGTGGTGGCAACAGTGGGAAATAGAACCATGTCCTGCAGGAGCTCTCTACCAGAGTTAGGGGGCCCTAGGATCCTAGGCCACACAGCAGGTAGCACTCAGGCTAAAGCCATATATTTCTGCTCACGAACAAAGGATGCTAAATACTCAGAATGCTGCCTCACTGTTTACCCAGCTTCCCAGACATACCCTATCACCAGGGTATGTCACCAGGCAGATGCCCCTGGCTTGAGAGGGAACCAGCACTGGCTAATCTGGGATCCAGGCCACTTCCATGGGCTTGCAACCTTTACTCCTTTATCTTCTTCCTAGAAAACTGATCCCCTTGTGGTGGCTAGTTCTCAGCCAAGTCCATGGTCAGTGGCCATCAGAGTAGCAATGTCCTTGGAGTGGGTCAGAGAGCCCTTAGGCCTGGAGATGGACATTTTTCTGCTCACACTCTGTTAGCAGACTGCCCAGCCCCTTTGTTTGCAGGTCCTGGGAAGCCACAATTGACCTCAGAAAAGCACAGAAAGCAGAGATCCCCAAGACTGCAGCTGCTTTCCTGGGGGTGGGGACCCCACCTGCTTCTTACCTTGTCAATGAAGGAGGCAAACTTGTTGTTGAGGCTCTTGATCTGCTCTTTCTCCTCCTTGCGCACTCGCTGGAGAGATGGATCAATCTCCAGGTGCAAGGGGGTCAGCAGACTCTGGTTGACAGTGACCTCATGGATGCCCCCAGCTCCAGGGACCATCCCACCTCCAAATCCATACCCGCCATAGGCTCCCCCAACTCTGTACCCTATGCCACCGGCACCCAGCCCATAGCCGGCACCCCCAAAGCTAGCCCGGCTGGAGCGGTAGCCCCCACTGATGGAGATTCTCTTGCTACCCCCAAAGCTGTGGAGGCTCCTTGTCCCAAAGCCAGCCCCAAAGCCACCCCCAAAGCTCTTCCCACTCTGGGACACAGAGACAGAACTGAAGCCGGGCCGGCAGCCTGGGAGGAGGCTAGCTGAGGAAGCACTGAAATTCCGCGTGCCCCCCGACTTGATGGTCACAGAGGATCGCTGGGTCATGGTGAGAGCAGGTGCCAGAGGGTAGAGGAGCAAAAATGTCAAAGGAATCAAGAGCCTTCAAAGTCCTGCTCTCTCAGATTGTCCTGGACTTTTATCCCTTTCAAGAACTGGGCTTGGCCAGAGGAGATCAAAGACCCCTCTGTTGCGTTCACCTCAATGGCATGTCTGGCTGTGGCCCATCTTCCTGCCCCACTAATGACCATGGGGAACACCCTATGCAGGGCAGGACCAGGCCTGGGGAGTCCAGCCTGGGGCAGGTCTGGGTTCTGAGCCCCCCACCCACCTGGATCCGCAGCCACATGCCATGGACACTCCCCTTGCTTCCCATTTGCTGCTCTCCCCTCCATTCCCAGGTTCTGCACTCTGACCCCCAACCATGTGGCTATGCCTGACCCATTCTGGTCACTTATGATTTAAAAATAATTCTGTATGCTGAGGCTTGAGTCTGCACCCGATGAGGCAGTCCTGCTGCAAGCACTATTTCATTTGATTTGCATACTTCGTGGGGGTGGATGACGAAGGTAAAAATTGCCAACATTTTGTGAGTGGCTACTACAGGCAGCTGCCTTGCCTAGCTTCCTATTTATCCTCTGTCACCCCTATGGAACAGCTATTCTCGTTCTCGTTTTACACATGGAGCAACTAGACACAGATTGGTTAGACAACTTGGCTAAGGCCACATGGCTAGTGAATGCTGGGACCAACATTAGAACTCAGAGGTCTGATCATGTTACGACATGCCTGGAATCACTGCCCTGCACCCTGTGCAGCTGGGAAAATCAGGCCGGCAGAGGAGAGGCAGCTCATGCAGGGAAGACACAGCCAGGGTCATCGCTCCCAATTCCTGCCCGTCCACTGCTCTCCTGTCCGGTCGTAACTTGCCTTCCCCTGGGACCTGGGGATTTGACACTGGCTCTCAGGGTCATTTCACTCCTTCTTGTCCTCCTGTGGTTTGAAGCATTTCAAACTTTGGCTTTCTTGTGCACACTCATCTCCTGACCCCCTTCCCTACCATTTAACTTTCTGTTCCTTTCCCTGGACCAGTGTTTTCTTCAGCTCTGGTTTGTATCTCCCATCAGTTCTGCACTAGGTATTGAGCATCGAGACCACACTCTCCAAGCCCTTGTCAACCCCACTCAGTCATCCTGGGCTCAGACCTGATGGGAGGGGTCCAGGATTCTGGTCAACTCAGGAATGTGGGAGCTTCCTGGGTGTCTCACTGCTGCCTGCAATTATGGGCTAAATGGCTCCTCTGCTTGCCCCAGGGCTGACTTTTAACTCTTCTCCATGGCCTGTTATTTCTGTTTGTGTCTGCAAGTTTGAAGTTGCCAAGGAACAATCGGCCCCTTTTCAGGCAGAGGCCTTGACTGCCCACCCTACGTCAGTGTCCGGGAACACAGTCTGGTTTGGGGAAGGGTGGGCACCGCCCTGCATGACATACTGAATGGAGGCTCAGCAGGGATTCTTCCCAAGGGTTTGGGCTTCCCAAAAAGGCATCCCAAAGGAGAAGTAAGAGGGGGTGGGAGAAGCTGAGGGAAGAAGTCTGTGGTCTCTGCTCTCCCCACTCCTCCCTCTTTGGTTCAAGGGAAGAGGGTGTGCTCTGAGCACTGTTATGTGGAGTCTTGGCTGGGGGCAGCCTCGGGGAGGAGGAGATTTGCTCTGGGCTCACCACCATTGCGCACAGAGGGCCGGACGCCAGACACATTCCACATGCTTTAATAGACACATTCCAGGGAGGGAACACAGGAGCACTCACTCCAGCAGGCAGCTTATAAGCAGCCTAAGACAGGTGGGGACAGCCTGGCATTGAGATGGCCTGGGAGACGCAGAGTCCCCCATCACCGCCTCTGGAAGGAGGAAGGGAGGTGGAGCTGAAGGCATTTGCACACTGCCTGGGCCTCTCGGGATAAGCCACATTTGCACCTTGGAAGAGAGTGGGCTTTGGGTTTGTATGTCTAGCACCAAGAGGTGCCAGGGTCCACCTGGGGAGAGTCAGGAGGACAGAGGCTGCCTTAGGCCAGGGAATGGGTTTAGTCAAGACCATGGCACCCCAGCACAGCAGGTGGGCCTTTTGCAGGGAAGATAGGAGAAGGACACAGTTGTCCAGATGTGAGAGCAAACAGGCTTCAGGACAGGGATGAGGGGGCGGCTGGCTGCCCGGTTTAGTGCTTGTAGCTCTTCCTGTTGGAGGACGTGGTGGAGACAAACTTGACGCTGGAGCCACTGCCCCCTAGGCTCCGATTGCTACTGGGAGTGAAGCCAGAGCCCCCTAGGCCTGCGCCTAGGCTGTGCCCACCGCTGGTAGTGAAGGAATAGCTGCTGCCCCCACCGAGACCCAGGCTTCCACCTCCAAGGTTGCTGCCACTTCCATAGCCACTGGAAACGGTGGAGGTGACCACCGCTGCCGGAAGAGAGGAGACAGGGTCAGAATCATGGGCAGGAGGGAAGACTGGGCCTGTGCCCTAAAGTCCCTGGGGTGGGGTCGAGCAGTCTCGGCAGGCAGCTGTTTACCTCCTTCTGATCTCTCTGCCTGCTCGGAGAAACACTGTCCTGTACCTCAGCCTGTTTTTCCCTGTGCTGAAGCCTGGCCTTCTCCCAGGCTGGAAAGGCTTTCTGCTTCCCCTCTGCTCCTTGGTGCCTCTCTTCTCTCTCCACAACCCTCTGGAGACTTCCCTCCTTCCAGGAAGCTGTTTACGTGTGACTCCACTGCAATTCCCTCCTGTTCTATCTGATCCTATCTCCCTCTCTGAGGTTGGCTCTGCAGGCTCCCCTCCTTCTGGGAGTTCTTAGGGGGTGCACACACACACTCTCTTCCCTTGGTGCCCCCCAACCTCAGAACCCTGAATCCCAGAGTGGGGCTAGAATATTCTTGACACACCAAAGATGAACCTATTGGCTATCAATCTGCCTGTTTTCTCTTACTACCCTGTTCTCCTCGTAATTTATCACCTCTGATCACTTTAAACATTCTAGTCTCCTACTGTGGGCTCTGCAGAAGAAAAATGGAAATGAAAAATGGTGTCTGTTATAGGATGAATTGTGCCCTCTGAGAAAACTATGTTGAAGTCCTGGCCCAAGTATCTGAATGCAACCTCACTTGGAAATGGGGTCTTTATGGATTTAACTGAGTTAAGAAAAAGTCTTTAAGGTGGGCTCCAATCCAGAGTGTCTGGTTCTAAGTAGGAAGATGTCTGTGTTAAGGCAGGAATGCACAGAGACAAGGTCATGATCACAGGGACAGGGGTTGGAGTGAGGCAGCTGCAAGCCAAGGAAGACCAAGGATTGATGGCCATCACCAGAAGCAAGGAAGAGGCAGGAAAGGATTCTCTCTTGCTAGTTTCAGAGGGCGCATGGCCCTGCTGACATCTGGATCATGGACTTCTAGCTCCCAGAACTGGGAGACCCTCTACTTAAGCACTTTTCTATTTAAGCCAGCCAGTTTGGAATACTTGGTTGCAGCAGCCATAAGAAACCAGCATAGACCTCCAGGTGTATTCAAGAGAAAGAAAACCTAAAGATTATGCTATCTACTCCCCAAATTAGCTTCAAGTGTCTCTAGAATCATTAGACATCTGGGAAGGAGGACACCAGGTGGGTCAGGCAGTTCTGCCTTCTAGAATCACTAGCTAATATAATCAACTGCTCTTACAAATCCTCCATCAAGAAAAGCAAACTCCCTTGTAGAGTGTGAGTTGCCAGAGTCATCTCTGTTGGCCTTACAACACCAGCACTGAGCTCTGTGAGTGGGGCCTCCTGCTCTTACTGGCAGGGCATGGCTCTCTAGTAACGCCCCTCGTGCTTTGGAGTGGCCGCACCCAACTGCCATGTTCTGTGCTGCCCTGGCTGCCTTGAAAGCACATGGTAGCTTCCTGCAGCTGTGCTCTGCAGAGCTGAGCCAAGCAGTGGGCTTTTCCCAGATGATTTGGAGGGTGAGGGGCCACTTCATTTGCCATGCCTGATGCCTAGCACGAAAGCTCTGTCCAAAGATTCCATGCAGACCAGATTTGTCTATATTAAATGTTCATCTCTGAAGTCTCTGATCTAGATTCACAGCCCCAGTGCGACAGAAGAATCCTGGGAGGTGGGAAGTGTGTGGCCTACCTATGGGATTTCCTCCAATGCCTCATGCCCACCCCACCTCAGCAAGCCCATTACCTCCCTCTCCCCAACCACACACACACTCCAAATGGCACAAGAAGGGCCTCATACTCACAGATGTTCACCGGAGAAACTCCCTCTCCGCTCAGCCTGATTGGAGGAGGGAGAAGGAAGGTTACTGTGGTATCCAGTAGCTTGTAGGCATTTGCAATGACATTTTTGCATAATGCATTTAAAATGCATTGAAAACCCTTTTATTATTTTTTATTGCAGAAGTAATGCAGGTTGAAATTATGTAAACAGTAGTAGCATTAAAAATAATCTGATGAATAGAAAATGTGGAGTTTGAGGTTCATAGGACTAAAACCTGTAATTTCAGAAACACGGTTTTGGGTTAAACTAGATTTTTAAAGAAATGAAAACTAATCACAGACTGGCAACAATTGGAAAGTCAGGGCTTGTCCTATAACATAATTTTTCTCTTAACAAGGGACTGTTGTCATGAACTGAGGTTATTATAGGTGTGGAGAGGAGTCTGAGTCATAAAAATAACAGTAGCAACAATCAGTCTATTATTGTTTTAGCAACTGGCATTCATTCTTAAAGTTGTTAGAACTTTAACAAAAGCTAAATTTATTGAGGACCTGTTACCTACATTATACTACTTAGTTCTCTCAATAGCCCTATTAGGTAGGTATTATTATCACAGTTTTACAGAGGGTAGATTGAAACTCAGAGAGGTTAATTAACTAGCCCATGGTCACAAAGCTGTATTTGAATCCAAGTTCGAGTTCGTCTGTCTGCAAAGCCCAAGTCTTTGGCCACTGAGTGATTTTTTTTTTGAGGGCTGAGGTTTAGCTCAGTTGTTAGAGTACTGCTCCACACTTCCTGAGGACCCAGGTTTAATCCCCAGAACCACAAAAATGGAAGAAGGATGTGGCAGTCCACCCCTTCCCCCACCGAAAGCCAATCCCCCAAACAATCAGCCACTGAAAACTCTGAGGGTGACTTATGAGTCAGACCCAACTAGATAGCACCTAACAACAAACAACATTTTTGGAACACTTGTATTTCACACATTGTTCTAAGAACTTCACTTTAATAGCATACGCTGAGGTCAGAACTGTTATTATCCTCATTTTATAGGTGCAAAAACTGAGACGTGGAGAGGTTAAGTAATTTGCCCTTGGCTACACAGCTAGTAACTGGCAGAGCACCAAACTCCTACTGAGCTTTGGGGATCACATAATCTGATCCCTTCACTCTGTCTGTCATTGGAGAAATTGAGGGCTAGAGGGGGAGACTGAGTTATGTAGCTAGTTAGTGGTGGACCTGCAATCTTAGGATAGTTTATTCTCAGTCCAGGGCCTTTTATTCCACAGTTCAAGATCTGCTCATGTAACCAAATTTTTCCTTTGATTGAATGTGATTACTTAGATATGCTCAGGTCTTAGATTTCTATGGGGTGTTAAACATACTTGTACTTTATAATGACTTACTAGCCTGGAAGGAAATTTCACCTATATCCTTTGTCACAGCCCACTTCCACCTGTGTTTGGCTCCATTTTCCAGTAGAAGAGGGGGCTGCAGCAATCTGAGCCCTTCAGAATGCCCAGGCAGCCAGAGTGAGCTCGGCTTGCTTTGAAGATGAATGAGCGCATCTGCCCCTCACCTGCACTCCTCGCCTTCCAGCAGCTTGCGGTAGGTGGCGATCTCCACGTCCAGGGCCAGCTTGATGTTCATCAGCTCCTGGTACTCACGCAGCAGCCGCGCCATGTCCTGCTTGGCCTTCTGCAGGGCCTCCTCCAGGTCCACCAGCTTGGCCCGTGCATCCTTGAGGGCCAGCTCCCCACGCTGCTCCGCGTCAGTGATGGCTGTCTGCAGGCTGGTGCACTGGAAGGTGAGGAGGACACCGTGAGCCCTGTGCATGGCTCCTGGAGGTGGAGCCCTCCTTGGATAGAAATTCTCAGAGGTGGGGGGATGGCCCAGAAGAAATGAGCATTTGAAGAGCTCTTGGCCCTGCCAGAACTTTACCTGCTTCTTGACACTGTCGATCTCTGCTCTCAGCCTCTGGATCATCCGGTTCATCTCAGAGATCTCTTGTTTGGTGTTGCGAAGGTCATCGCCATGTCTGCCCGCCGTGACCTGTAGCTCTTCATACTGATAGGACGAGAGAAGACTCAGTCCCTAATGACACACCTCGCCTGAGCTCTCTCTGTGGGCTACAAGTGGGCCACTCACTGGTCACTTGTTTATTTCTTCGGCGGGTATTTCTTGAGCACAAGTGCTTGTTGGGGAGGTCCTGGAAACACCATGAGGAGCACAAGCAGTCCCTGTGCCCCTGGGGCTTATAGCTTACTACGGAAGTTAGACACCAATTAAATCAGCGTATTACTGATTTATGGTTCCAAATGGAGATAAGTGCTCCTTAGGAAAGAAACAGGCTCATTGAGAGTGTCATAAAGGAGTCTGACCTAGATTTGGAAGTGAGGAGGGAGGGGTAAGGGAAGTCTCTCTGGAGGTAGAAATGTTCAAACTGTGGTATGAAGGATAAGAAGGAGGGGCCTAAGTGGCCAGTTTAGGGGAGAACATTCCAGACAAAGGAAAGAGCCAGTGAGAAGACCCTGTAACAGGAGGGAATGTGGCCAGTTCTAGGAGTGAGGAAGTGACTTGGCCACTATCACTGGGGGATTCCTGGTCCTGGGCATGCATCTGCACCAACAGTGCCCATGAATGTTGGTACTCCTCCTGACACAGATGATGAGAAACTGGGAGCAGAGGGAGGGAAACAGTGTTGAATGGTATAGAGGCGGCAGGCAGCATAATTTTGATGTTTGTAAGAGTCCCTGGTCTCAGTGGCTCTTAGTTTAATGGTGCCTATCCAGGAACACTCATTTAGGAAGAATTATTATACCCTCTCTTCTCTAGCAGACTGGAGTAAAATCCACACCTTTCCCACCATCAGTAGAACATCTTCCTGACTGAAGATCTGTCTAATTTGGAAAGTGCCAGACATCTCAGCTTCTTCTATGTCTAGATACTCATGATTAGAAGACATAACAGCTCAACAACACAGAGAATTGTTTGCTATAATTTCAACCACTTCATCTTGGGGTTAAGTGCATCTCACTTCTGCTCACTGTCTAGGAACTGCACTGTGAACCCATGGCACCTGACACCTCCTTCCTTTCCACCACACTGCTGACTGGAAGAGACTAAGGCAGTGAACAGGGAAGGGACACTGACAGGAGCTAGTGCCCTAGTGAGAAGTCAGGATTTGGCAGGGAGCTGATAACATGGATCTACAACATCCCTCCAAAGCCAAACCTCCTTCTGGCCATCTGAGCATTGGGACAGTGGCTCTCAAAGGTCATCCCAGCCTTTCTTTTCCAGATACAAATCTCTTGCTCCTTAAATGCATGTTGCTGCTTTCTAGCTGCTGGCTCAGACACATTGTCCAGCTCCTGCACAATCTTTTGTCCTCCACCAATTCCCTACTGTGCTAAAGACCCAGCTCTTCCTGGAAGCTTTTTATTAATGCTGTCTTTTTCCCTTTGACTGCCTTTCCCTAATGACTGCCTGTTCACTTCACGGCCTCCATGACCTTTGGTTCTCTATATGCAGTTTGTTCATTTATAACCTTATAATTCTGCTTGGCAGATTATAGGACCTCAGTTCATGTATATGGAATTAATAAGGCCTTTAGAACCTGCCTTATGATTATTTCTGGGTTGTTTTGGAGTCTCACACAGCCCACCCTGATCATGAGCAATATGGGGATTGTGGATGTCCTTCTGCGTACCCAGCACTGCCTGGGTGGTATATTAATACACAGTTAGGTTTTCTCATGCATTACCAGCTAGGTATTTATAGCATCAAAGATAGTCCTACCAACTTGAAAGAAATGTAGATGCTCACTTCTGCTGAGAGAAGTAGAGCTCATAAAACACTGACCCTAGACCTATCACAGAGATGCCCATACTTACTTTGGTCTGATACCAGGATTCAGCCTCTGCCCGGCTGCGGTTGGCAATGTCCTCATACTGTGCCTTGACCTCAGCAATAATGCTATCCAGGTCCAGGCTTCGGTTATTGTCCATGGAGAGGACCACAGATGTGTCGGAGATGTGGGACTGCATCTGGGACAGCTCCTGCATGGCACCAACTGAGTGTCACAAGGTCATGGAAAGAAAGGACCTCAAATCCCCACAGTTACTAACAGTCTACAATAGGAATCCCTTCTTTGATGTGCCTGCTAGATTCTTCCAGCAATCCCTTCAGCACTCCAGCCATGTAGGGGACCCCATATCATCCCAGGAAGCTTCTGGGCCATTGATGGATGTGGAGAGAACGTTCCCCAGCATTGCCTCTCCAGGATCCCACCTGCATGCCTTCCCTGAGTTAAGCTGGGAAAGGGCCCTCTGACATTTGTTCATATGCTGCATAAAAAGTTTCTTCAGGGTTAGTGATGTTTAGGACCTTGCTGCCCCCCACATAGTGTAACTTCATCATTTCCTCTCTCTCCCTCTCTGCAGACCCAGGTCTCTGCCTTCCATGAGGTGGGGCCCAGAATGAGGCCTCTTTAGTTGGCAAGAAGCCCCTGGCCAGTGAGCTGAGGAGCATCTTCCTTCTTTGAATTTTTCTGGAAGGGGAAAGGGAACAAGTAGGTCTTGATTCCTTAAGAAGGTTACCCAGTGACTGCATTCCCTCCTTGCTAGCATTGTCCTGCTATGGGGGTGCTTTGTCAGACTTGCGGTAGTTTAGTGTGAGAAAGTTCTAAGCAGCCCTCCCTGCTCCCCGCCCCAGACTCCAGCTTGGGAAAAGATGCCTAGTAGAGGCACTAAGTGAATGACACTCGGCAGCATCCATTTTTTTTTTTTTTTTTTTTTTTTTGTAGGCACTGGATCTGGGAGTAATAAAAACACTTGCACACTCTTACTGCCTCAAAGATCATCCGGTGGAAGTTGATCTGGTCAGTCAGAGAGTCGACCTTGGCCTCCAGCTCTACCTTGTTCATGTAGGCACTGTCCACATCCTGGAACAAGAACCCAGCCCCAAGCAGTAAGACAAAAGGAGCTGGGCAGAACCCTACCTGGCTTGGCTTTTAGACAGGGCAGCGTGGGCATCCCTGAGACTGGGGCTTGCATTCTCCGAGAAGGAGCAGTGGGCCCTTCAACACTGAGGGAGCATTCTGACAGATCTGAGCTCTCCAGATGGTCCCAAAGTTGATGTGACATTTCTTGGGTAGCCCAAGGGTCAGGCCGCACCACACTCCAAGATTCAGTGTTAACTCTCCTTTGAGAGACATTTCCACTCACCTTTTTTAAGGCGACAAACTCGTTCTCAGCAGCGGTGCGCTTGTTAATTTCATCTTCATACCTGTAAGGATGGGGGAGAGGCGTGGTGTTGAGCAAGGCTTCCACTTAACCCTTCCCGGGCTGGTGTAGCAAGAGTTCAGACACCTCAAATCCCTTCCAGCTCTTCCTCTGACCTGCGTGTGACTTTGGGTGATTCACGTAACCTCCATTTCTTCCTCTATAAAAGGGGAGATGATTTCTTCTGGCAGTTTTCTTTTTTTAAAACTTTTATAAGACTAGAAGGCAAGCATGGAACTTATGGGAATAGAAATATGTGCTTGGGCAATTCCATCTCTTTATAGATGCACAGTTGTGATCGTCAAAAAGTGTATTGCCTCAGTGCCTGCTGAACCTGTGGAGTAAGCTTTATTTGTTCAGGATACTGTCCCAGGTAGATTTTGATTTATTTTCACTAAGGCTCAGGGTGAGCATCGAACAGTGTGACCTTGTGACTAACTATAGCTCTAGCCAACTAAGGGGCTAGGGTAACACCATCCCTTTCCATTGGCTACTTCCCTTACTGTAGCCTGGATGATATGTGGCCAACATTTCCTCCAGGAGGAAGAACAGATTACCTTTTCAAAAATGCTGCCTCTTCCTGGCTACCTCTTTTCACTCCTCAGCTAATGCTCTCTTGGAACCGCAAGCTATCTCAGTCACAGAGTCCATGTCTAGCATAGCTGAGTAATATGCTGAAGGTGAAACAGTACCATGCTTTTCAGAATGATGCTGGTATCCTTTTGCAGTTGTGAAGACAGGTAAGTGCAGACTCTTACTAATAGTGATGCATGAGATGAAGGTCCCTTTGTTACCTCTCACCTAAGGGGATCATAACTGCAAATTCCGAAGCTCCCACTGACACTGGCATTCTCTCTTTAGCACCTCTTGGTCCTCAGAGATAGGAGCTCCAGGAAGGCTATGTGTGGCCAGAAGCCTATCCCACCCTTACCTGGCTTTGAAGTCTTCTACGACTTCCTGCATGTTCCTCAGCTCAGCATCCAGCCTGCCCCTCTCACTAGTGATGCAGTCCAGCTGCCGTCGGAGGTCATTGATGTAGGTGTCAAAGAGGGGCTCCAGGCTCTGCTTCACGGTCCTGGAGCCCTGCTCCTGGAGGAGGTTCCACTTGGTCTCCAGGACCTTGTTCTGCTGTTCCAGGAAGCGTACCTGCAGGGGAGCAGAGAGAAGCAAACTTGAGAAGCTGGGAAAGCAGACCCAGGCACCCCTATTAACAAGGGAAGCAAGAGAAAGACCCATTGAAAACTATGTAATCAACAAACCCAGCCCCAAGTGAGAAAGTCCATGAAGCCACCCCAAATACCCTAGGACCTCCATGGAATGGATATGGGGCTTAGAGTCTTTATGGGGTGGCCTCGGGGCCTGGGTTGAGTTTCTCAACACTGCCTGCTTTGGTTTAGGGTAGTTGGCTCAATGGAAGCTCTCCTCCCCTTGATGTTGACTCTGACCTAGCACATGGCTTCCAGAGAGGACAAGGAGGCATTTCACAAGGTCCTGTGGGCCAGCTGGCCTGACTTGAAAATGCCTTGGCCCAGGGCTGGTACCAGTGGGTTGACTGGGCATGCTTCCCTCAGGGGTGTTAGTGCTCTCCCCTCTGGCCTGGGACTTCCCCAGATCTATTCCCCCAATGCATTGGGACAGATGAAGTGCCTGTCACCTTGTCGATGAAGGAGGCGAACTTGTTGTTGAGGGTCTTGATCTGCTCACGCTCCTCTTTCCGCACTTTTTGGATGGCAGGGTCAATTTCCAAGTTGAGGGGGGTCAGGAGGCTCTGGTTGACGGTGACCTCTTGAATGCCTCCAGCGGGGCAGACAGGGCCACCAAAGCCCCCTCCAACACCGCCCCCATAGCCAAATCCACTGCTGACCCCAAAACCGCCAGCTGCCCTGCTGCCAAAGCCATTCCGGAAGTTGCTGCCACTGCACCCACCAACAGAGACTCGCTTGGTGCCTCCCAGGTTGTAGAGGCTGCGGCTTCCAAAGCCAGCCCCAGTACCACTGATTCTGCCCAGGCTCCCGCCATTCCCTGGGGAGCGGGCCACGGAGATGGAGCTGAAGCGGGAGCGCCCTGCAGCTGGAGTGGTGGCCGAGGCAGTGCTGAAGCCCCTGCGGCTGCCGGTGTGGAAGGTGATGGTGGACTGCCGAGACATGGTAGGCGAGGAAGGTGGGCTGGTGAGAGGAGCTCCGGAGGTAGGTGCTGAAGGGGCTGGAGAAGCCAGGCAGCTGGGGAGCTGTGGGCCCCTGGGCTTTTATGGGTCTCCATGATGGGCGGGGCGTGACTAATGAAGGGGCCCCTGCTGATGGCATACCCCAGGCATTCGCCAGCCCTGAGCTCACTTTCAGCACCCCTCGGGAAATGGCAAAAAAGCGCCACTGGTTGGCTCTCCACTTCCCTCCCTCATGTGGAAACTCCTTTCCAGTTCCAACTTGATCAGCAGACCAGTGAGAAGCAAGTTAATTGCTTTCAGTCATGTCCTAATCATGCATCTCCTCATGGACTCTAAAAACACTGCCTCATTTCCAAAGCGCTGTCTTAGTTCGGAGACCAACTCCCTCCTGTCCAAACATCTTGTGTCAATACAAGTGACTACGATTCACTGTTTCCTGTACCTTGGTATGCTTCCTATGCCTGAGGATTTTCACAGAAGCTACTGCCTGTTTCCCCCCACCCCATCAGGCTGGCCCTCCAGATCTTGAAAATCCTGCTTTATGCTGGTCACGCTTAGGCATCTGCCCAGTATTCATGCTCCCTTCCTTTTGTTCTAGAGCTTTCTGCATCTGTTGTGTAGGTCACATGTGATTTTCTGCAGCATGAGTGTGTGTGGTTGTGTGCATGTGCATGTACACCATGCTTTCTCCAATATAATGGGACTTTGGGGGCCAGCCAGCCTTCCATCTTCTGTGGACAGAAGTTGTGAGCATGGAAAGACTTGGGTTTAAATACTAGCCTCACCAATGACTAGCCACAGGACTTGGGCATGCCATGCAACTTTTCTCAGCCCTAGTGTGTATGTCTATAAAATGGGGTCTGTGATGAGTATTCATTTGTGCAGATGACTTTGACAATGCCTGGACAATGTAAATGTGGAATTGATGGTCACTGACTCTTCTCTCCTCCCTGTACCTGTAGTGAGTATTGATGAAGGGCTGGCTGTGTGCTCATCCCGCAACAAATTCTATGGAGATTTGAAAGAGACATACTGCACATTCTTTTTCTTCAGCAATAAGCTCATGGTTCTGTTGGAAAGACAAGACAGAAACATAACTTTTGAACAAGATGGTACAGAGGGAAGCACCCCTTCTAAGTTATCTTTGAGGCTCCCTTCTCCCAGAACTCTCACAGATGCTCCCCTTTTCCTGAGGACCAAGATCCCCAGCTCTTCTCTCCCTCATCAAAACAGGTTCAAGTTTGCATCCAGTGTAGGAGGGATCCAGCCTCATCCATCCTGACCCTGTCCTCCACTCCCCAAAAGTGCACAGACCAACAGGAAGTCTACAAAGCTTCCCATCCCTGTTTTCTCTGAATCTCCATCGGCTCCACCATGGGAAGGTTGGACAAAAAAATGGCTAGCTCTTCTTTGATCTTGCTGGCCTTTTTGCTTCTTGCTATGGTTTTAAAGGATGGTACAGCCACAGAGGAAATGATCGGTGTTCAGTCTCCATTGTGTGGCTGAAGATATGAAGCAATGAAGAATTCAGAGATGGATTAACAGGTGAGAAGCAGCGCCAAGTCCCATGGTCCTTCCTCACAGGAGTCCTTTGCGAGACACATAGGCAACCTGTGGCTGACAGATGCTCTCACCTGCCTGGAATGGCAGCTTGGCACCTGAAGTGTCCTGTCCTCTGAGCAGTCTGCTCTCTGGGGCTCTGGCCAGGGACTGGGCCTCTCCTCCAGCTGGGGTTGTTCGAGAGTCTCCTCTCGTTTCCGCAGGGAACCTGTGAATCAGAGCTTCTGTTGACATAGGCCAAGCAGAGCACAACAGTCCTCTCACCACGTTGCTAATGCTCCCAGGCCCCAGCCAGGGTGGTGCATGCTTATCTTCTCGAGTGGAAAGAATATACATCTTTGTGTGTAGAGCGGCCTGTTACATGATAATGTGTCTCCCAGCAGAAGGGATGCTTGTTTGTTTCCTGAGCGTCCTGAGTAAACCCCGTAGAGCTTCCTGTGGAATAAAAGCTGGTGTGTGTGTGGGTGCAAGATGACTTGGGAGAGGCTTAGCCGGCATGCCCATAGGAGGGAATGAACGGAGGCCGCTCATGGCAAGGACGGCCCCAGGCTGCTTTCCTTCTGGCCATTCCTTCCTTCCTTTCCCACACCCCCTTTTAGGACCCTTATTTCTCACCACTGTCATTGTTTTAATTCCTGCTTCCCCCAACTGCCACCTCTTGCATGGGGTTGCTCTTTCTCCCCCTCCTCTCTCTAGTTTTCCCACCAAGATGGTGGTTTTCCAAGCTGGGTTGTCTTACTCATGGACATTGGTGAGCCGCAATAACAGAGATGTCTTTCACCTCTCTTCATCATTCACTCCCTCTCTTCTGTGACCTTTCACCTGCACTGTGACCTTTATGCTAGTGGGTAATGAGTGCCTAGGATAGCTGGCCTCCCTGACAGCCTGTGTTACCATCCCCTTTATTTGTATTTGCTTTTTTATTCAGCCCAGGGCCTCCTCCCTGCAAAGCCCACTCCCTTTAAAATCTCAAAACTTACTGTTACCACCTTCTTTGCTTTCTGCCAAGGACAGTTTTTCATTTTTTCTTTTCTTTCTTTCTTTCTTTTCTTTTCTTTTTTTTTTTTTTTTTTTTTTTTTTTTTTTTTTTTTTTTTTTTTTTTTTTTTTTTTTTTTTTTTTTTGTACTGGGGGTTGAGCCCAGGGACTTGTGCTTGCATGCTTTGTAAGTGCTAGACCACTGAGTTGCACCCTCAGCCCATTTTTTAAACTTTTTTGAGACAGAGTCTTGTTATATTACACAGACTCCCTCTGGTCTCGAACTTGTGATCCTCCTGCTTCCACCTTCCAAGCTGCTGGGATTATAGGCATGCACCACCATGCCTGGCCTTTTCAGTTATTTTTAGCCTCTATAATTCTGCATAAAACTCATCCCCAGCAAGGCTTCTTAGGTAAACTGGGCCCAAGTGCTCACCTTTTCTATCTGTCCTTGAGGATGCTGGGCTTGGGTTTTTTGGTGGCCTGGGTATTAGTCTACCTCTCAGGGCTGGGGTGCTGCTCCTCCCCTGGACCTACCTCTTAAACTCCCTAAATGGAACTGTGGTAGAAGGTCATGCGATAGAAGGCATCTAATTTAAAAGCCAGCTATTCTCCAGGAAGCCCAAGTCTCTCTGACTCTGTATTAATGGTTCTGTCTGGAAGGTGTTTTCTTGAGGTTTGGGGAATGGTGGGTCTAAGGGCATGATGTGTGCTCTGCTGTCTACAACTGGGAGTGCCAAAACCTGCAATTTCGCTGATGCCTGCTCCTCCTGCTCAGAGTAATCACTATTCTCCTCAGAGGGAAATGAGGCCCTTGGCAGTGGTTGATCCCAAGGATGCTGGGCTGGATAGTGATCCATGACTATGTATGTGGGAGGTGTGGGAGGGAAGGAAGGCATGGAAGCATGCTGTCCAAGGAGAATGAGCTGGGGATGCAACAGAGAGCTTTGGCTTCCAAAGAGGCAGGGCCAGATGAGAAGAATGGGTGGAACACCATGGGACAAGGGGACTGACTCCCTAGAGTAGGCTGGTCCCTGGGCACAGCATCTGAGGACCCAGCCCACAGGACCCAGGACCCAGGGGCCCTCCCACCATACTCCAATACACTGGATCCCTCTTGGCCTTCTGCTTGCCGAGGGAGCCCAGCTTTCTTAACTGTATATCAGCACCTGTCATCTGCTAGGTGCTCACTGTTCTAGTGGTGGGAGATACTGGTGTAAGCAAAGCAAACATGCTGGGGAGAAAGGGGAGCTGAGGCTGTCTGAAGGTGTAGCCATACCTGGGTCTCCAAGGAGCTGACATACTCCTTGGGGCTGAGGATGGAGAAGGTGATTCTGTTGCAGTGGTACCAGAGATCTCCTGACCAGAAACACTTTTCTACCTTGACCATGCTTGCAGGTCCTCAATATTTCTTGGGTCTACTGGACTGGTGCCTGCTTCTAGGGACTCAGCCTGCCTCTAGGACTCAGATCCTCCATCTCATGGCCCCCTCTACTCTTGCCTGCAGTGACAATACTTGCTTTCCAAAGGGTACTAGATGTGCTAGTTGATCTCGAAGATTTGTCAGGGTTCAGGACCTGGGACACCCACTTGTGTGCCACCAGACTTGCCTGATCTACTTCTTCCCCTGGCCTTTCATGTGGGCCAGGACGAGTGGGTGGGTGCAGAGCCCTGTCCAGGTAGGCAGTCAGCCCTCAAGATCCCTTCGCTCAGCTTTTTCCAGCCACACTTGCACTTATGAGAAGCAAAATGGAGCTCACCCTGCCTTCTGTAATCAAGAGCTCCAGACAAATCCAAAAGAAGTGTGTGTAAAAAGTTCATCACAGACACGCTCACATGTCTCAAGAACACTCACAAAACAGCAGTCTGTAAGTAAATGTGGTGGCAACTGGAAGTGTCAAGAAAGAAAAGTGAAGTAAAGGCACAGAACTAATCTTTTAAAGCCTGGAGGAGCCTTACACATGAGGAAACCAGGATCAGAGAGGGATGCAAACTGTAGGTAGCCACACAGCCATTTGGCAGCAGAACTACCAAAACCAGCTGAGCTGATTCTTTCTGCTGTTCCACATTTGCCCTGAACCTCTCTTACCTCGTAGAGCCCAGAGAGAAAAACTTCCTGTTGCCTGGGACACACCGGTGGGGTCGTTCCTGGGAGGAGGGTGCATGAGATGTATCTCGAGGGCTTTCCCAATGCATCCCAGCAGAAAGCACCTAGGAGGTTTAGATAAGATGGGGCTCTAGATGTGTGTTGGCCATTCATCTCTGACCAGTGTAGTGGCCTCATTTGTCCCCAGGAGTGGGAGGCTTCATCTACCAAATCTCTCTGGCTCCAGGAGGAGCTGCCGAACAGGGGAGTGGTGAGAGAGGAAAGTGGGGGAGAAATGAGATGCCATTCCAGCTCTTCCTTGGAGCTGGGGACCCAGCTCTGAACTGAGCAAGGACCACAGTGTCTAGAAACCCAGCATGGTGAATACTGGAATGGGGCCACAGCCTGTGGGGACAGGCTGGGTGGGCTGGTTGATACTGGCACGCTAAACGACGCTGTTGACACCACCTCATTGGCTTGAGACTGGTCTGGAGGTGGCTGCTGAAGGCTGGGGCTATGTGTCACCAGCTGGGAAAGAAGAGGTGGAAGCAATCACCTCACTCTCTTGCCCAGTTGGGCCCTGCCTCAGTATTTGTGAACTTGGACGTCCTGGCAACTTGTTCCTCCTTCTTGCTTTCTAGCCTCCTTCTCTCAGCCAGTCACGTCTGAGAGACCCTTCTGACCTGAGCCTTTAAGCAAGTTGCATTTGTTCACCTAGTCATTTATTCTTTCAAGAAATATTTGTTGGGGACGTATGACATACTGGGCACTGTGACACAGTGGGAAGTGCAGTCACCCCAGTGGACCATAGTCAGTTTAAGAGTGGACCTGGAATGTTCACAGGGACCTCTGAGACACCTGGGAGGGTACCCTGTCCTTGGTGGTCAGGCTGTGCCCCTGTGGTCAGCATCCATGCCTTTGCTGGTCCCCTTGAGTCTAGCACAGTCTGTGAAGTACACGTTAGGGAGGTCCCACATTTTATGAGTAAGGAGAGTGAGGTTCAGAGTCCTACAGGAAGTTGAGAGTAAACCTGAAAGGAGGACAATTGTTTTCTGTCCCCAAACACAGTGTTTTTTTTTTTCCTATGGCATATGGACCACCTGGGTGCCAGGATGGAAAGTAATTTTTCTCCATGGTTTTCATTGCCTGGGCTGCTGGACTTCTGGAAGACAACAAATGTATCGCAAACAAATGTTGTTGTTGTTAGGTGCTATGGAGTCAGTGTCTAGCTCATAGCGACTCTATGTACAACAGGAGAAACATTATTGTCAGTGCTTCTCTGTTATTTATAGGATTTTCAATGGCAGATTGATTTTTGGGAGTGGGTTGCTGGGTCCTTCTCCCAGGTCTATAGCACCTGTTGTTCCCAGGCAGTTTCCCATCAAGTACTAATCAGGCTGGACCCTGCTTAGCTTCCCAGATCTGACAGGATCAGATGCACAGTGCTACAGCTATAGGCGTCCCAAACAATAGAGTCACATAAAATAGTTTATGACAGAAATAGAAAATATGATATTCAACAGTGAGTAGAATGAGCCACCTCTGGCCTTGAGGACTTTAGCTGAGACTTGTTCTCCTTGTTGGCTTCAAATGCCATGTTTTGGGCACACACAAGAGGAAGGCAGGGAGCAGCCCCTGGGCATAAGAGGGAGGCTGAAGTGGCCTGGCTTGGCTCAATCATGGATAAATCACAGGTCGAGACCACCCCAGACACTTAGGAAGGGATTGCAGTTGTTTGCTAAATGCATACCCACCTTGTCTGTGCTCCTACTTGAGGCATCTAGGTGACACATCATTAGCTGGGGTGTTGCTAAGGAGAGGAACATGTATTTTCCATAGACGCCAGCCTTGGCCTAAGAGTCCCTGCCTCCCTCTGAGCCGCCTAATGTCCAGCTGACCTACAGGCCCCAAATGAACACACACCGATAATGAGCATGGTGACAATGACAATGATGATGTTGGGAAACTGGGAGCCATTGAGCTGGGAGTGATTGACTAAAGGTGAATGGCGAATGGGATCCTTTCTTTGCTCTCCTCTAAAAGCATGAAAATTCAAAAGCCCAGATGCAGAGGAATGGAAAATTAGGGCCATGACTCATGATTAGAAGATAATTAGTCTCTTTGAAGAAGAACTGGCAGAGGCTTTTCTCAATTACTCAGCTCTCTTGATGCACAATCAAAGTGCAGTTGATCAGTATGCAGCTTACAGGGTATAAAACTAGACATGCTGCTGGAATCCAATGGGAGAAATTGTGTCTACTGAACAGATCATGTTACATATGAGTGGCTGGGACACTACTCCCCGCTCCCTTTTTGGGAAAGGACAAAATAGCACATGACCCCATGGGCAGATGCCCCAGTTCTCTGTGTACATTTCTTACACTATGATTATTCTGGCTGTGCTCCCATCAGCCAATGAGAGACAGATTCCTTTTAAAGGCAATGTCTGCCAGTGCATTGCATTCACCCCTGAGCACTGGCTTATTAAGTAAGAGTTGGCCAACCGGTAATGAACCCAGAGACTAATAAAAATGACAAACAAATTGGGAAATAGGAGGCATAAAGAAAGGGGAAAGGAATTATGTTAAGAGACCAATCTGTTTCTTTGTTGTTGCTATTGCAAGCACCAGGAAATACACTTAAAGTTCACAAGAAAGATTTAATTAAGTACCAAAGGACTTTTATGTTCTCATGTTAAACAGAGAAATACACTCTCCAGGGAAGATGTAGAGATATATTTAGGTTCTTTCCTGAATGATTTAGGTGTTAGGATTTGGCAATAACTAGAACTGGCCTTTTTGTTTTTTTTGTTTGTTTGTTTGTTTTTGAGCACTGAACATTTCTATATAGTAAGCACTTATATTCTCTACCGTGATAATTCTGATTAGGCATAATGAGATTTTATAGACTTGGGACTGAAGCAGAGTTTCTCTACATTTCTCAAAATTTCCTCTTGAAGGAGCTGGAGCCCACTTAACCTCTGAGAAGCTGGGCTTGCCATTGCTCATGTACCTTCATACTTTGCATCCATTGCCCTTGTCTCCTGGTCTATGTGGGGTGTGTGTGGGGAAGAGGGGTGGGTGCACATGCAGGAGACAGGTAGTTCTGGCTCCTCCAGGTGAACTTTTCAGAAGTTGAATTCCATGTGCATTTAATAAGGCACTTACATTCCTTTACATTATTTTGCAGTGTCCATAACCCTACTATGCCATGGGCAGTTTTAAACTGCATTGCTGAGTGACTGCTGGCCTGCTGAGTGACCAAGGGCACAGAGGGGCAAATAACAAGGTCTTGAACATACTTGGTGATGCAAAGATAACACAGGCTGGAGACAGTCTCATTTCATTTCTCACTCCCTCATCACGAAGGAATAAACAAGAAGTCAGAGTAAGGAAAATAAAACTTCAGAGATGTATACGAACTCTCAGAAAGAGAAAAGACAAAAGTAAAGCTTGGCTGGAGTCCAGAGCTGAGGGAGGAGAGAGTGGTAACAGAGCCAGCTTGGGAAAAAGTCCTTCATCTTCCTCCCAGTGTGGGCTGGAATTCCCAAGCTGAGGGGCAAGCATTGCTTGGTGTTTGTCCTTCATGTGTGTTACCACCTGATGTCATCATCCAGCACTGCTTGCTTAGGTGAAGAGCCCGCTCCTGCCTGCTCTTGGCACCCCAAGGAGGCTGTACCTCCACCAGAGGGCAAGCAAGGCAAGGAGGGCCAGCGTGGAGGAAAAGGCACAGGCTGGTCCCACCCCATGGCTAGCATGTAGGGTGAGACCACACTTCCCCAGTCAACAGAAAGAGCCCAGATTCCACAACAAGGCCCGTGAGCCCTCAGGGCCTGCTCTGCCTCTAACTCATCATATAACTTTTCTGGGGCTTGATTTCCTCATCTTTAAAATGAGAATGAAGTTTTCTGACGTGGCTGGGTACAAGATCAAAGCACAGAAATCAATATTTTTCATGTACTACTTTACATAAGAAAAACATAAGGAAAGTGTTCTATCTTACAACATGAAAACTCTAAGATGTCTAGGAATACCTAAAAATAACAAATTGTTGTTGTTGTTGTTGTTGTTGTTGTTGTTAGGTGCCATTGAGTTGGGTCCAACTCATGTCGACCCTATGTACAACAGGTGAAACACTATTATCAGTTCTTCTCTGCTATTCATAGGGTTTTCAATGGCTGATTGTTTTTTGGGAGTGGATTGGTGGGTCCTTCTCCCAAGCCTACAGTACCTGGTGTTCCCAGGCAGTTTCCCATTCAAGGACTAACCAGGCCCAACCCTGCTTAGCTTCTGATATCTGATGGGATCGGAAGCCACAGTGGTACAGCTGCAGGTGGATTCAAATTATCAAACTATTATTGTAGATGAGATGGTTATTGTTCTTGTGGATATTTCTCCTTCTATGTTTTCATCAACATCATCTTCCTTTTCTTCCTCTTCGTTTTCCTCTCCAGATGAGGCTTGTTGTGGAGTGCCTGACTAGATAGACTTCAGAATAATATTTTGTAAACATGTCCTAAAATATAGAGTCTATATCTCTGCCTAAAAGTCAAAATTATAACTGACCTTGATATCTGATAATTTGAATGAACCTCTCACATCTAGTTTTGCTTGTCAAAATTTGCATGGATGTGTCTAGTAAAAATGGTTGTTTGGCATCCTCTCACCAAACAGAAAAGTTCTTCAAAAGAACAAAGACCTCACTAATCTAAGTGTCATCTGCCAAAGATGAGCATTTTTTAAATCTCATCTCTGCTAATAGCACTTCAAAACAAAACTTCTAACTAATACTGTTTTGGGATTTTATATTATGAGGACAGTTAAATTCATCATGTACAGGAATACGGTTTTGTGAGTTTAACCAGCCTCTTCCAAGAAAAGTTCTTCATGTAGACCCAAGTATCTCTAGGTTGTAGCAAATCCATCCAATGTATTTAGAGCTATGTGGCTGCAAATCCGTATGCTAAGGTCTAGGACATGTCCTTCTAGCGCCAGTTGGTTTGATATATTTCACATGTGGTATGAAGCAGCCATTTTGTGTCAAAGATCTCAATAATCATAGACCAGGTAGACAGACACCTAGTCTTTTGCCAACTGCTTCTCTTCTGTAGGATCAGTACAGGGGTTCCTGGGCTTGGGAGTGGGAATTAGGGTCCCTCAAGGAGTCTCAGACATCAGGGAGGGGACTCAGCCACCAAATGATGGGGTTGAAACAAAAACAAATGAAATTCAGTTATCAGAGTGTGCTGATCTGACTTCTGGGACTAAGTGTCTCTTTTGGTCCTAAAGTTTCTTAAAAAACTCTTTTGGTGAAAAACACTGAGTACAGAGAGTGCTGAACAGATAGATATTAGTGACATCCAACTAGAGAATTCCTGAAACATCAGATAAGGTTGATGGATAGAGCTGGATGGGAGGATGATGAGCAGTTGGTGGTGAGGGATGTTTCCCCAAAGATGATGAACCATTTCTGGCATGAGAAAGATTCTGAATCAGTATAGAGGAATACAATATAACAATGTTTTCTTTCTATCTGTCTGTCTGTCTGTCTGTCTGTCTGTCTGTAGGGCGTGTACCTCAGCGGTCTGGCCCAGATGTTCAGATGGAGGCTCGGCACGCACACTGATAACTAAACACAACTCACTCGGGACCCTCAGGTGAGGGGCATGGACTCCTGCAGCCCTCGGGAATGCTGCAAGAAGGGAGAAAGGAAAAGCCTCAGGCACTTTTGCCTTGCAGGGACTGAAAGGTCTTTATTGTCTCTCTGTCCTGACAAGGGCCAAGAGGAATCCAAAGTGTACAGCTTACGGGTGCTACAGCTCTTATACTGCCTCAAGGGCAGCTGTGGCTCTTCTGCATCCAGCACTGGGACCAGAGACTGTCCTCAGCTTTGGATTCTTGGTGCTGCGTCCAAGAGGCTTTTCCTCAGCTTGCTTGTAGTCCATCTTTCCTTGAGAGCGCCATCTAGTTGTCCTGGTCCCAGTAGTCACAAGGAGAGATGCTTCCACGTTGCTGGTCGAATCCAGAGAGAGTCCTTTCCTTGCCAACGTCTGTAGCAGAGAGAGTTCTATCTTGAGGGGTGATCCGGGTGAGAGAGCGAGCTTTGTTTATATGGTCCTTGGGTAACTGCCTTAACTGCCTCAAGATGACAATCAGGTGGGGGTGTGAGGGGCTAGGTGCAACCAATTTAGGAGTGACATTCAAATAAAGAGTGAAACCAGATGTCACTCCTTGGGCAATCAAGGGGAGATCCTTGATTACCAGTCAAGGGGCAAGATGAGGTTTGGATAATTCCCTACATCTATCTATCTATCTATCTATCTATCTATCCTTTGTTTGTTTGTTTGCAGTAGTGGGGGAGCTGAACCCAGGGCCTCATGCATACTTTGCAAGCACCGTACCACTGAGTTGCACCCTCAGCCCTTTCTAAATATTTTTTAAATTGAGACAGGGTCTCACTAAGTTACACAGGCTTCCTCTGGCCTCTAACCTGTGATCCTCCTGCCTCCACCTTCCCAGTCATTGTGATTGCAGGCGTGAACCACCACACCTGGCTTATATTTTATATTTTTAATAGAGTTTATTTAATAGAGCAAGTAAAATGAAGAGACCAGAGAAAAACAGTGCTGCGATACAGATTCTACACATCAGAGGGTTGTATAAGTGTTCAAGGTCATTGAAAGTGAAGAGCAAGATGATTTGCTGGTCAAATGGAGAACTCCTGAGCAGCCACATGGTCATGACAGAACTCACAGGGAGGACTCCTTGTCTGCAAAAGATTTAAGGGGTGTAGACCAGATATCATATTCTGCTCAGAATAATCACCGACTCATATAGGTAGAAACATCAAGAAGGATAATGGCATGAGCAATGGGGGCTTGGGAGGAGCAGCTAGAGACAAAGGAGTAGGGATGGCAGGTGGCATCCTCAGCTGCAACTACAGAGTAAAGGCAGAGGGTAGGACAAGACCCTGGACAGAGGGCTCTGCAGCCAGGGCAGAGCGGGGGTGGGGGATCAAGAGCTGGCAGCAGGACTTCAGAGTTTATAGCTCTTCCTGCTGGAGGAGGTGGTGGTGTATTTGATGGTGGAAGAACTGCCTCCAGCAGAGCTGAAGAATCCCATGCCTCTGCCACTATGTAGCCCAGAGTGGGGTGGAACTCATGATCCTCCTGCCTCAGCATCCTGAGTGCTGGGTTTACAGGTGTGTGCCACCACATTCAGCTCCAAATTACCCTTTTTATATATTTAAAAATCTATGCATTCATTAACATCAATAATGTCTATTCAGTCTTCAAGTATCCCTATTTGTGGTATTTTTTTTTTCAGTAGTAGTGGGTTAAACGGGCTGGGATTTAGCTCAGTTGATAGAGCGCTGCTCTGTAGTCTCTGAGGTCCTGAATTCGATTCCCAGCAAAAATGAGAGAAGGACGTGGCAACCCACTCCCGGGGCAATCCCAAAACAATCTGCCATTGAAAACCCTATGAGGGGTCGCTATGAGTCGGACACGACTCAACGGCACCGAACAACAACAATAGTGGGTTAAACACAGAGCCTCATGCATACTTTGCACTAAGCTGCAATGCCACCTCCCTTTTAAATATTTTATCTTGTTAGGCGTGGTGGTGCATGCCTGTAATCCCAATGACTGGGGAGGCTGAGGCAGGAGGATCACAATTTTGAGGCCAGAGGTAGCCTGCATAACTTAGCTAGGCCCTGACTCAAAATTTAAATAAATATATGCATGCATACATACATACATACATACATACATAAATGGACTGGGTGTGCAGCCCAGTGATAGAGCATATGTAAAGGCCTGGATTCAACCCTAAAGGACTACAAAATCAATTAATCAATCAATCAATCAATCAAAGTCTCTTAGCAAGTCAAAGTCTCGCTAAATTTTGCAGGCTTCCTCTGGCCTTGAACTTGTGATCCTCCTGCTTCCACCTCCAAAGTCACTGGGATTACAGGTGTGTGACACTGACTGTGCCAGGGTCCCTATTTATATTATTAGTTTTATATTTTGGTTGTCCAAATAAACTTTATGTATATAATACTTGAGTAATATATGTTTTAAATCTTTTAAATCATTAAAAATGTAAAACATCCCTTCATTTTTTCCTTGAGATTTATTTGTTGGGGAAACCAGATTAATTGTCCTGTGTAGTCTTTCAGTCTTTGGGTTTTTCTGCTTACATGGTGATGGTACTCATTCAACATGCTCCTGTGCCTTCATATTTCATGCAAGTTACTTAAAGTTAGAAATTTATTCAGATTATTCTATATACTTAGACAGTCCCCATATAGATATAGTAGATTGCCTATTTAAATGTTAAATATTGTTACTTCCAAATTCACTTATATAATTCATTTTTAAAATTTCATTATTTTTTGCAATACTTATTTAGGGAACAAAACACACACTTATGGCCACTTCTAGCCACCCAGTCCCTATATATAGAAGCAAGCAATGTTATCAGTTCCTTTTTTACATTTCTAATAACTTTAGTCACATATGTTTCTGTGCCTTTTCTAGGGAATATGTAATACATCTGTGTGTATAAGAAAGAGCACCAAAGCAAGTTAGATGTGTGTGGGTTATATATGTAGAGAAAGAGCCCACATTGCAGAAAGATATACAAATAAATAAATGAATTATATGTGTATGTGTGTCTAAGTTTTATGTATATCTGTATATAGAATATTTCGTGTGTGTGTGTGTGTGTGTGTGTGTGTGTGTGTTACATGCCATAGAGTCAGATCCAACTCATAGTGACCCTCATAGAGTTTTCAATTGCTGATTGTTTCAGGATTTTCTTGAGAGTGGACTGCCACATCCGTCTCCCATTTTTGCAGTGCTGGGGATTGAACTTGAGTCCTCAGGAAGTGTGGAGCAGCACTCTACCAACAGAGCTAAACTACAGCTCTTCAACATTTTAGTTTCGTTAAAATCCATACACATATTTAAATCCATGCACACAAACTTTTTAAAAATCTTCATTTACTACATTGCCATTTCCTGGACAATTGTCCTGGTGAGTTATTTTCCTTTCCATTTGTGTCTTGTGAATCCATAATCGCAGGTGTGATAAGTGAGCTTAGATCTGTTATTCAGCACTTGCTGTTGGGGAAGGCTGGACAGAAGGCAAGGAAGTGACACAATGAGAGGCTGTCTGTGCTGCTGCTAGAATAATTAGACATGAATGCAGGGGGATATTGATATAGCGGGCTCCCAAAAGTCTTTACAGAAATGAGTCAGTTCAAGAAATTGTCGCTAGTGATGTTAGAGAGATAAATGTCACTTGTAGGGGCATCAGGGACTGACATGGCCTTAAGAAAGCAAAAGTTGGCTGACCAACACACCATGCACTGAGTTTCTTCCCCTTCACAGATGTCAAACAAGCTAGTTCACTCCTGAGAGAGGAATGGGATGGTCTCTTATGGGCAACCAGACTTGGTTTCCTGAAGTCTGTGGGAGTTAGGGTGTGAGAAGGAGGGAGTTGCCATTCTCGTTCTGCCCTTGTACTTCAAGAAATATGCAACTGAGTTTGTGTCTGGTTTCTAGGATCCTTAATGCTATTAGGTGGAATATCTCCAATTTTCTTGGTTATGAAGATTATGTGATGCATGTCCAAATATGTACACATTTCTCCATTTGCAGTATTTCCTCAGAATACATTTCTAGAAGTATAATTGCAGCTCTGAAGCATCCACACGTAATTGATCTTACTATTGTTGTTGGGCAAGTTTCCTGGTCCATACTAAGCACACATAAAAAAAAGTTTTCTCTCTTCTGTAATGATTTTTGCTATAATTGTCCAAGGAGAATTTTGTATAGTTCAGGATTCCTAGTGAATGCAAGTGTACAATGGGGAGGAAACTGAGGTCTCATGACCACAGCAGAAGGATTAAGCCGTTCGTTCTTGGTTTGGACAATTCTAACAATCAGCTGGCCAAATCTGCAGTTGTTCAGACAACAGTGGATGAAAAATGTACATATTTTAAATTGCATCTGTACTAATTACATGCAGACTTTTTCTTGTCATGATTTCCTAAAATTTTCATTGTGCTCAGTATTATATATAAACTAGAGGTGATTTAGAACATACAGGAAGACATGCAAAGGGGTTCTAAATACTGTGCTATTTTATATCAGAAACTGGGGCACCAGCGACTTTGGTATTTGTAAGGGTCATGAAAAAAATGTACCATGGATCCCAAGAGATGACAGTGTACAAAAATGGTGCAGCAGACACTTCCCAGTCCACTGTCCCAAAATGTAGATGCAATTTGGTCTGAGAAGGACCCCTAAGTATCTGGGTTCCCTAATGCTGTTTGTTGACCCTTCTAAAGGCAGACCATGAAGGACATTGAGATTTGGATATGCTTTCAAAACCGGAAAATCATTAGTCAATTAAAGAGCTTAAGAAACTTTGATGCAATGCTTTGTTTTATAAATCTGCTTTATTTCACAATTACAAGAAAGCAAAGAGCCAAGTAAACACACAGGGGTACAGATTCCGCACATTAGAGATGTACTCCAGATATTGCAGAGGAAGTTACAGCACTCATAAGATGGGGTATTCTTGGACCAAAAGAAATTAAAGAGGACCTTCTTTGTTGTGATATACGCCACATGCAGAGATTTCTAGAATAAAAGGAGCAATATCTTTTCCTTGTCATGGTCAGCCTCAGAGAATGAACAATGGAGGCACCAACCCAATAACTGAGCAATGGCACGAGGCACCACCAATGACTGAATCACGACATACAGTCAAATGTTGAATGCTGAATTAGAGCAGCTGAGTCTCAGTGGAAAATGTACAGACCGAGAAGCAAGGAGGGCACGTGGCATCCTCAGCTGCAATGAGGGAGCAGAGGTGGGATGCCAGAGGAAGAAAACCCCCTGGGCAGAGGGCTCTGCAGCCAGAGGGAGCAGGGATGTGGACCAAAGCTGGCAGCAGGACTTCAGAGCTTGTAGCTCTTCCTGCTGGAGGAGACGGTGGTGTATTTGACGGTAGAAGAGCTGCCTCCAGTGGAGCTGAGGCCACCCCCGATGCCTCTGCCACTGCTGGAACTGAAGCCACCTCCCAGACTGCGGCCGCTGCTGTAGGAGTAGCTGCTGCCTCCTCCCAGGCCTAAGGCACTGCCGGCTCCGGCACCGCTGGCACTGCCATAGCTACTGGAGTGGGTGGACTGCACCACGGCTGTGGGGAGGGGATGGGATGCAACAGACAGATTGAGCTCACGCTGCCCACCTGAGCCAGGGCCCAAAGGCTAGGGCAGGGAGGCAGGTGAGCCCAGTACTTACAGATGTTGACAGGTCCAACGCCTTCACTCAGCCTAGGGGAAGAACATGGGAGATGAGAGCAGGGCACCATCCCCTGGACCCCTGTGGGAAGCCTGGATCT